>CP050237.2:11636428-11716428 GCA_012066045.3 Morus alba
AAATATTCTCGGAAGGAAGAGAACAGTGACAAACAAGCGAAATAAAGAAAGCTCTAAACTAACCAATCAAATTGAATCGAATCGGAATCGCCATGGAAGTGAAAGGATCGTCGAAGAAGATGATAGCGACGCAGGCGGAGATGGTGGAGGCGAGGGTTCCGCTGGCGTACAGAGACCAGTGCGCCCACCTTCTCATCCCTCTCAACAAGTGCCGCCAAGCGGAGTTCTTCCTCCCATGGAAGTGCGAGAACGAGCGCCACTCCTACGAGAAGTGCGAGTACGAGCTCGTCATGGAGAGGATGCTTCAGATGCAGAAGATCCGCGAACAAGAGGCCAAGTTGAAGCAGCCCCAGACTCAGTCCATTCCTCTCATTCCCAAAACCGCCAATGCTTAGACAATAATCAATCATGGTTTGTCTTTTGTTCTAATTTTTCATTAATTTGTTTGATTGATTTAGGGTTTGATTCGATAGATAGAGAATTTGGAAGTTGATTGGGGATTTTGTTTAATTCTTGGGTATTTTACTTCAAAGTTTTTACTTTTATGTATATGGGTTTTCGGCTAGTTCTTGAATTGTGTGTTTAGATTGTGACATTTTGTTTGGGGGTTTAGTTTGTGGCGATTTTAAGGAGGTTTTCATAATCCAGAGCTCTTGTTTGATTGGTTGTTTGTGCATTTCGTTTGAATTTTATGAGAACATTAGGCGTTGAATTCATTTGCTGTAAACATAGAATTTTCTATGATTTGGGATTTTGTTTTTGTTTTATTTTTCATTTTTTAGTTTTTGTCTCAAAGACCTAGTTGGAGAGATGGTCATCTTGTGGGATAGTGTTAACAACAATGGGGGTTTATTTTGAATTTTCACCTAATTGGCCCTTGCTTAAGGATATCTATATCATATTTTGAGCAGGTCTGTTGATGATGGTAACCCAAAAACAAAGCATTAGACTTCTAGTTTGGCTTTGGCTAGTTGTGTCCTTCACTTAGAAGTTGGAAATATTAACTACTTTTGGTTTTGTTGTCTGTAAAAAGTAGGTTGCCCGTTGCAGTAGCACACGAATCTACTTACATAATATTCCTCAAGTAAAAGCTGTATTTTCCAGAGGATTTAGGAATTTGGCTATACCACTTGATATTGTCGTTTTATTTAGATTCTACCAGAAATATGTAATTTTTGTGGTATAGTGTAAGAAGAACCAGAGCCTTTTTAGAGTTTGTAAGTGATAGACAAAGATAGGCTTACTGGTGGCTGCTTGTGGGACTTTGATTAGAGGCGTGTCTCTAATAGAGTTATTTTTTTCAATTTTCTTCAATAAGAACACGTCCATGTGACATTACCTTCAAATGACGTTCTTTAATATACGGAGGAGTCTGTTTCCAAAAACATCAGGTTTCCTGATGGCTGTTACTTGGCACCTGATCACCATTTGTTTATTTTTTTTTTTTCGTTTATCTTTTATTTTTGGCTTTTGCAATGTTTCTCTCAAATTTCCTTCCCTTTTAGTTATGACCTAACCAATAACTGCTCACATTATGATTATCGCTTCTTTATGTGTTATTTGAATCTTTTATATCCATTGTCGCAAGTGCTTGAGGGATATTATTTAAGGAGATTATGTGTGCTACTGCTAACTATGTGAGATTCATTCTGTTTGTTTGTTTTCAATGTTATTTTAGGCATGTGGATGGGATGGATGGGGGATTGCTTTAGATTCATACACAGAGAATCCATTAGAAAAGAAATCACGAGAATTTAATGGAACAATGGACTAATTTGAGTGTTTGTTGAATGTAGGCAATTTTCATTTATTTGGTTCTTGTATGTGAAGCTAGATATGCAATGTTGCTCTTGTGTATTGAGAGTTTTCTACATGCAATATTCACCTCTACATTAGTTCTCTTATACTATGTTCTGCAACCTACTCTTTTATTTCTTGTCTTAATAGCTTACGTTCTCTTAAAATTTTGTAAAATATATCTGATTTTTTTTTCCTCTGAGATTAAGAGTTCCATTAAAATCCCGTGAACTCAACTTTTTTAGTTTTTTTCTTGCATTGCTGATATGTGTTTAAATATTTTGTAATGAAAGGTTCATCTGTAGAGGTTCTTTGAGGAAAATAAACTCTTGGAATGCATAACAGATTAAAGGTTGGACTGCACTATAATCTTTTACCTGTTATTTTTTCATATATGCTGGCTGGCAGACCGTAATGCGCGGATTTTTGCAATTGTAACTAAAGAACTTAAAATGAACTTCTAATCTTGTGGTACGTGACAGATTCAGGGTTTGGGCAGATTACACCCTTTTGCCTCCTCCTCTTCCTTCAACAACAACAACAACTTTATTAGGGCATTCATATATATGCAATGCAATTTTACAAATTCATATGTATAATTACAGCAGGGTGGATGAAAATAGGATTGGATGTCTTGTGCTATTTGTTCATGGAATATATATAAAGCCAGAAGTGTCTCGACTATTATTAGCAAAATATGCTATATAGTCAGAGTCCTTGAATTTAGCAAATAGGTTTTGGTAACTGGTTGGTCATGGAGGTATAATTTGAGGTAGCTGTTTAGTCTCTTAAGATGAAAATTCAAGGCCTGGAACTTCTTTAGATAAATTGAATTACATTAGAAAATAAATATGTGAAACATATTGAGAGTACTGAACACACAACGGTTTGGATGAAGAGTGATAAGTATTGAAGGGACCCTTTATCGTGATCCAATTGATCTGTTCAATGGTCATGTCACAGTTTTAGTAACAAGAAGAAAGGATTTGTGCGATTGTTGTAAACTTTGGGGCAAAAACTTTTTAGTAATAAAAAGGGGAATGATGTACAACCTTCACTACAAAGTCATATTATGACGTGTATGCAATGTGTGCCACCCCAAAAAGTTAATGCAAGGACCATCTTCAATTAAGCATAACTTTGGGCTTAAGCTTCGGATGAAATGTTGCAATAATTTATGAGGAATCATGTTCAAGTATGGTATAATGAGAATAACTGCAAGTATGAGAGCATTAGTACGAATTACAAATTAAATCTTTCAATTTATGATAGAGGATATTTAAGAGGTATGGTGGTAGGAATATGTAAGTTACCATATTGTTCTCCATGGAAATAATTATTGTTTCTTCACTTGTACCTATTCCTACAGTAATTGGATTTTGCTTCATAATAACGATTAGTGTTTTTTTTTTTTTTATTCTCTCTTTGATCGAAGATGTTGTTGGTAAGGTCAGGGATTCTAATAAAAGGGCGTGATACATCAATAATACTAGTTTCTCAAGATGAAATCTTTCTTTTAATTCATTTTGATGTCATGATTTGTCTTCTCTGTTCGGGCGAAGATTTTGTGTATGAAGACAAGAATACTTTTACTTGCTTGCCCGTGCATGTTTGATGTGATTTTGTTGTATTTCAACTTCTGTTAGGCCTTGATGCAGTGGCTTTTTAACTACTGTCTCACACATTCCTACAACTCTCTGTGACCCTTTTGCAGGATGCTTCGGAGCTGATATTTTCTTTTTAGCCGTATTAATGGGAACTGTTTTACAGGAAACATCTATCAAACTCATGTTTCCTTACTTTTCTTTTTCCTGTTCTGTGTTGAATGCGTTGGAATAAAATTCCTTGTTAACATTGATGACAATATTTCAGAAGGAGTGAATTTTATGTTTCAAGCTGCTTGTACAATTTTGAATCTCTCGACGAGTTGATGTGGGAACAAAGACAATACATCACTTCAATACATTCCCAGAGGAAGAAAACTCCAGGTTTTTGTCCTCATAATTTCGTAAAGGGAAATATGAGCCTCTACCCAAGAATAACGAAGGGAAAAAAATCAAAAATACCATTTAAGATGGTAAAAAAAAAGTTGTCATTCAATTATTAAACAGTTGTCATTCTTCGGAGAAAATAGAAGGTCAAAATACTCTGGCCTTGCAAAGCCCAATATTCACCAGTACAACGGCTGATTTGGACTTTAAGCCCGATAGTTATTGGACTTGATAGTTTCTAGACAACCGGAAATTATATTAAATAACAGATTTTTAAAACTAATGTCTCGTTTATTTTATTTATTTAAATTTTTAATTTTAATTTTACTATAATTAAAAATTTTCATAAAAAGTTATATTTAATTTTTTATTACAGTTAAAAGTTTTAACATAAAGTCACGTCTCAACTCGAATCAGTAAACTGAACGGGCTTTAAAAATTTTGTGTAATATTTCATTTTAAAACTAGCAGCTTATTGTGTAATGTTTCATTTACGACAAATAACTTACATGGTAAAAAAATTATGTGAAAAAAAAAATCTTTTTACCAGTCGTAAAAAGAAAATTTGCATGGAAAAAATCTCTTTACTAGTCGTGCATGAACCATTTACGTGATAAATTGATATTTACTTTAAATAGTTTTAAAATATGTCATTTACTTTAGTCTTATAAATATACTATTTACTATATTTTCCCTAGATAAATTATTTCAGTTGTATTTAAAGGTCATCCGCATGGACTCTATGAGAAAAAGATCTCAAGTTTTTTCACTCTTGTTCTTTTTTCATGCAAGTTTTCTAGTTTGGTTGTCCAAGTATGTCTATAGTATGTACAAGGAACTTCACTGGAGTACAAATAATCGGCCCGTTTATAGTGGAAGCAATGTGAACGCCTTGTTAATTAGCTAAATGTATAAATTAATTAACTTAATCATTCAGTGTCTGTCCAAATCAGCCAATTCCTTGCATGCAGGGTTACGTGCATGAACAGATAGCTTGGGAAACAACAATATTTTGTCAAAATGAAACAAAAACAACATATATATATATATATATATATATATAATTAACAATCTTTTTTAGCTAGTTTTTTCAAAATTCAAACCACTCAAACCCAATTCCAATTCTCAAGGATAATTAGGTGGACCCAATTCCCTCAATCATTCCCTTAGCTGTAACGTCGTATATATGTGTATTAATAATTCAATATGCAAATGTCATGTACATATCACAAAATGCTATATAGCTGCTATTATTGACTTAAACCCAACCCCATAAAACAAGGGTCTCTCTCCTCTCTCTCTCTCTCTCTCTCTCTCTCTCTCTCTCTCTCTCTCTCTCTCTCTCTCTCTCTCTCTCTCTCTCTCTCTCTCTCTCTCTCTCTCTCTCTCTCTACGAGCTTGGACGGTGCCAACTATATTTAGCAGCTAAAAAGTTATATATATATATATATATATATGTTTTCTCTTTCTTGAACTAGAGTATAAGGTAAACCAAACTAATAACTGTTGGTATATAGAGATGTGGATTCCGCAGGATCACACATTAGACAACAAAATGTCAAAGCGAAGTTCAAGAATTCTCACGTAGTGGGCAAAGCAATTTGTCCGACACTTCACAAATTTATTGGCCATGCGAAATTTTGGATATGCAGAGAAAGCAATGATGTATAAAAAGGTCAGAACAACTTGGTGACAGCCGCGAGAAATGCTGCTATATTATTTATTCCAAAGAAAAATTCTGGATTGACTTTCTTTTTTGGATCGTTGGATTCTCAGAAAAGTTGTTCGATTAGCTAGAAAGACCGTAGAGAGCATATTACGAAAGCCATGTTTTTTGCACGTGTTTTTATTGATCATGAGCGTTCTGGTCTAACATTTTTGTAAATATTCTAAACCAAGCTGAAGACTGAGCTGCAGTTTTTTTTTTTTTTTTTTTTTTTTTTTTGCATTTGTTATAAGAATAATCCTTGACTTTGTTTACCATTTTAATTTTGTTGAACTTTCTAACATATATATGTATAAATTTGCCTGAAAATAATTATCTGTCAGTTTGTTTTTATTTGCTGATAAATCGATATATATTCTCTAAGTGGGATTTATTCTTATCTCTAATGCTTTTTATTCTTTCTCGATATCTATTAAAAATAAAAAATAAAAAAAAAAAAAAACTCTTATTCCTTTCCGTGTTAGAAACATTAATCAATAACATTCTTGTTGCGAAAAAGCCCGGTAGCAAATATTTGCATTACACCTACATGTCATTTTATACGTAATATATATATATATATATATATATATATATTTTAGGCTAATTTAGCCTTTTGCCCTAATGTGAACGCCTGACTTATGAATCTTATGTTAGAGAGGACTAATGTCTTTACGCTTCAAAGACGTCGATTGGGAGATCTCTTTCTTCCTTTCTATATGAATATATTTAAATATACAGGAATTTCTCTTTTGCTGAAAGAATATTTGAATAGGACTTGTTGATAACCTTAATCACGTAGTGATATATATATATATATATATATATATATATACAGGATAATTATAAATCCTTTTTAGTAGACCGTTCTATCAGTAAGACCAGTTTTTTAAAGGTTAGATTTAATCAAAATTAAATGAGATTAAAAAAATATACAGAACAGATAATTTCTAATATAGATCTAACGACTAAAAAAGATTAAAAAAAATAAAACTACCAGTAGTTTTATTTTTTTATCCTGCAGGAGAAAATATATGCAACATTTGTTTGTGGTCCTTTTAAATTTGAAGGCATATATATTAAGGATATTTTCTAATATGTCGGTGTACTAGTACATCAGATTTTTTTAACGTTAAATCTATATATTTTTTAATTTTTACGTCATTTTATATATTTCTCACAGTTAAAAAATTTAATACACATATGTTGGCTACTAAAGAAAATCCTTGTATATTATACATAATATGAACACACAAAGAATAACCTAAAAGGCGAAGACGAAAATATAAACAAATTAATCAAAGTCTACCTAGCCTGTGTACAAATTATTCAAAAGTTCATACCTAATTCGATGTAGCCTAGATGTTGAAAAGTCAAGAGAGTGGGAATCCCTATAACTTTTGATTCTATTAATCATTGTTCATTCCCAAGACCACTAGAATAATCAATAATGACATGAATAATCCTAATATTTTGTCAACTTCGGTTTTTATTCCTTATTCCATTATTCTTTATTGTCTTCGTGCCAAAAAAAAAAAAAGTGATACACAAAAAATGACAAAAAGTATTATTTTAGTCAGATGGCTCCAATCAATTATGCTATCTTTATAGGGTAGGAAAGTGAAATAATATTTTTTTTTTTTCGGGTAAAGTGAAATAAGACATTATTGGAGATATTTTAAGTGGAAAAGGCGATATTAAAGGTGCATAAGAGAAGAACATTTGGGGTCATTAGTCCACATATTCTAACATAATGTTTAAACGAAAATTTAAATTTTTTAAAAGAAAATAATGTAACAAAAAAATTTTGAATTATAACAGAATTTTGATTAAATACTAATTATCATAACATTATTAGTAACACAATCACTATATATTTACATGACGTACGTGATGAATTGATAGAGAGAAAATTAAGAAGACAAAATAATATTGGTTATTTCTTTATCTGTAGCCTCTGTTGTTCAGATTGACTTGGCCTAATATTTATATTATCAATTTCCTTTCAAGAAAATGTAGAAATGCTTCTATTATTTTGAATCTTTTCAACTTTTGACATGAAATAAAAGATAGAATATTGCAAGAAAATTGAAAGTATAAAATAATTAATTGATCCTTAATTATACCTCATTTCCTCCCTTTATATAAGAGCACAATGAGAAGACAATGGGGCGCCCATAAATTCGTATATACAATTCTTTTTTTTTTTTTTCCTCTTCTACCAAACAATTTAACAAAATAAATTAATTTTTAAGAGTTTTTTCAGTAGTCTGCATTACCATAGTCTCAATTTTTAAGACTACAGGTAGATGGTGTGCCAATAAATTAGTATATACAATTTTCCTTGCTTTTATTTATCTTCTACTAAACATTTTAACAAAGTAAATTGATTTTTGAGAGTTTTTTCGGTAGTCCACCCTACCGTACTCTCAATTTTTAACCATATAATCACATCAAATTAAAAAAAAATATACATAATAGAAAAATTCTTATACAAATTTAATAGTTAAAAACAAGCGACCACCGGTAATCTATTTTTAAATGGACTACTAGAGAAAATCCCTAATTTTTAGAGGTTTTATTTTTCGCACTTGAGTTGTTTTCTTCTCTTACGTAATACCTTCCTATTTGAACAACCTTTTTACAAAACAAAGTATTAAAGTCATGCATGTTGTATTTTCGGTCTCTCCATATTAATGAGTCTCTTAAAATATTGTTGGTGTGCTTTCATTTTTTATTTTGTGGAGACTTATACTCAATTGCGCTCTCTTGTGATCTTTATTCTTGACTTGTAGTTTGAATTTAATGTTTCAAATTCAATTATTCCTTTTTGATCTTCCCGCAATTCAATATAAAGACAAAAACAACCCTCGTGTTGTTTCGAAATGCGGCGTTCTTAAGTAATATTTTTTTAGTAATATAGTATTTATCCTCTATATTTATCAGTTCAATTTCATTTTAAAATCTACTTATCCAACGCAAAATCGTTGATTCACATCCTAAAAATTATTTAAAACCATTAAAATACCTTTTATTAATATCTAAAAAAATTCCGAATGATTTAATTTGTTTGTTCAAAAAAATAATAAAAACGTCAAAAGGGACCCAAAAAAAAAAAGGAAAAAGGAGGAGCTGGGGGCTCGCCACCGTAAGCGCCTAAGGTTCTGCAAGGATCCAGTTTAAAAGAAGACCTACTCCATGTGATGAATAAAGCTTGAAACTCTTTTTAGGGAAAAAAAAAAAAGGAATTTTCTTTTATAAGACTGAAAAAAAATAAATTGTTAATAGTTCTATTCTTTTTGGCCGTTAAAATTATATTAAAAAATATTTATTTTTTTTATTTTTTTAATTTAATGTAATTTTAATTAGATCTAACAGTTAAATCTTACTGATAGGTTGGTCTATTAGAGAAGGTCTTAGGCTACAGTAAAAAATAGTTTCTTTTCTAAAAATTTCTTAAATTAATTTTTCTTTTATACAATGAAAGAAGAGGTTTTACAATTTTTTATAGATAATTTATTTAGGTTAGGTTCTTGTTGAATACTGCCGCGAAATCTTAGCACTTTGTCAAAGCATGAAGAGAAATTCATGGTCAAAGTAATAATGTAATTCATACTTGGGAAAAGTTGTGTTTTAACTATAATTGATAATGCATATATAAATAAAGAATGATTTGGACAAAAGTAGCTGGAGAAGATATGGACTAGAGTTGGCTAGAAAAATGTATATTGCATCACAGATATATAATGCCTTGATTCGAATAATATAACTATATGTCTCTTTCAGTATTTTACTTTTCAAATTAGGTGAGCTCTTTGGCTAAGTATAGGACGAAAAGATTTGTGGAATTAACATTAACAGCTAGCTAAATGACTATCTTTTTGACAAAGTGCATAGAATTTGCAAAGTTAATGTCAATTGTCAAACGTACGTCATCAAGTGGGTTGTTTTTTTGGGTGCAGCAGGTCATTTTACATGCTAAAAAACCCAAAAAAAAAAAAAAAACATTACACGTGCAGAATGTGGCAAGTGGATATGGCCTAGAATCTTATAGATACGTAGTTTTGAGCATGCAGAAAAATTCATTTTATCGATTCGAATTTAAAATTTAAATTTTATTATAATAAAAAATTATAAAAAATAATCACATTTAATTTTTTTATTACAGTAAAAAATTTTCACATAAAATTATATTTTAATTCAAATTAAAAACTAAAATCAATAAATTAAACAAGAGGAAGCAAAAAACTCCATGTAATGACGGATCCAATTGTGTTGCTGATGGCTCCCAAAATAATAAATAAAAATAAAAATAACATATTATTTCATACTTTTTAATATTAAATATGTAATTAACGTTTATATTTACATTAAAAATAGTCTAAGAGTTCATTTCGCATTTTCCTTTCAGCTAATCATGTGTACATACAACATCAATAATTAAATATCAGTGGGCCCTCACAAAATAATTAACAAAGAAAGGTGATCGATTAAATTAATGGAGAAATTTTATTTAATAATTAATTCAATACAGATTTTTTAATAGTTATTATTGTTGAAGGGAATGAACATTATTTGAATTTACAAATGTACACTTAATAATTAAATTCACATGTTATACGTTAATGATTATTTGGTCATGCTAAATTATATTTTAATAATTAAATTAATAATATTACTATTTTGAAGTTGACTAGTTTAGAAACACTAGAAAAATAACTTAATTGTTTATCATTATATTATCTAATAACCTTCATTCCTTCCCTTTTCTTTTGGTTTCTAATCCTATCACCTTTCACCTTACATTTATTTATAGTTTAGTAAATATGCAATAGCAAGGAACTTAAAATTAATTCAAGCATTTACATTAAGCAATGAGTATTAAGTTAGGTTGAAGATAAAAAGAAACTAGGATTAATTTTTCAAATTTTTTTTTTCCTTTTATTGATATTGATGTTGGTTGGCCAAAAAAGTAATTAAGAGACGTTTGGTTCATAGATTAAAATCATGATATTAAAATTATTTTTAATTTTTACGTATATTTTTTATGAGAAAAAATACTGTAATAAATTATAAATTATGATTCAAATCATGATATAAATTTCCTTACCAAACATCTTCTTAATGCAGGTTTCTAGATAGATAATAACTACCCAATGCAATTAATAGTCTTCAATGACGGCAAAAGTTCACTATAATTTACACAAGAACGTAGTCGTCACTAAAATTGTTTTATGGCTATAGATCCAATCCACACCAGATTGAATCCGAAAGAAAATTTTCTTCATTTACTTCAAAAGTTTGAAGTTTGAACAAAAAATTGAATTTTGTTTTCTTGCAAGAAACAGAAAAAAAAAAAAAAAAAAAAAAGTGACATCAAATCCAATCCAAATCAAATTGGATAGGACTATATCAAATTTTGCACATAAATTATAGGTTTATTTGCATAGATACCTCTAACCGGGCTCTGATCTCGCGGCAGCGGCGAGGGACGAGGGGCTCCGACCACCTTTCTTGATTGGGTTTCTATAATTTTGTTTGAACTTTAATTGTGTCACTCACCTTGTGGCTGAGGGTGATCGAAAACTTGGATGGATGCTTTGGCTAGCTAATTTGGATAGATGGTGGTCTCTCTTTACCTTTGTCTTTGAGAACATCAAAGAAATGGTATTTGTGCTACAAGAAGATAAGTGGGTTTGATACTATCAATGGATATATATATATATATATTGATGGTTTTGAATATGAGAAGTGGGTTTGATTGCTTTCATAGCTTGTTCTCGGTTGTGAATTTTTTTACTCTCAATACTTGATTAATACCTTTTAATAAAAGAACTGTATTAATTAAAAGAGTATAAATTAATAATAAAAAATAAAAATTTTAGAATAATACTTTTAAAAAGTAATTTCACCAATTTTCTTTTAATCTAAACGTATTTGTTTCTATTTTCTATTCAAAAACAATAAATTTTGGAGCCGATTTTTGTAATATCCATTTAATTCACGAAAATGGAGTGTTTAAAATAACCTCACTATCTTTTTTTCTTTTATTCCATTGCTATTTTCCATATGAAGACGAGGTTGCAGAGAGATATCAGATTATAACTCATCAGCTTCAAAACGCAAAGAACATTCAAGGGAAAAGATTTAGGGTATTTTGGTCTTTTTACTGAAAAAGAGAGCACGTGATAAACCAGCTACAAGAATTTGAGCAAAAGGGGCTTAATCGTCAACATGAAAAAATAGAAAGTGTTTACTTTTATCTGTACGTGTGTGAACCACACCTGGTATAATGAGGCATGAGATAATATTTTAAGATGTTTATGCGTTTAAATTTATAATTAATAATTTTAATATTTAAAATTTAATTTTTTTATAAAAAATTAAAATTATAAATTTAAACGCATTAAATAAATGAGCTTTTAGTATTTTATTTTTAGTATTATACAATTTAACAATCAAATTTATATTAATTTCTAGTTTTCTACTAACTATTTGTTATTATTTTTAAATTTATATAATTCTGAAGTGAGATCTAAAGATTAATATCTATATTATCTTTCTGATAGGAACTTTTATATCTTATAAAAAAATATCTACTTTATTTTGCGATAAAATTAAATTTTTAACATTTAGTTGTTTTTGCTGGAAAAAGCTTTAATTGTTACACCAACGTTGCAACAATAGCACTGGACATGGATCGTGTTTTAAAAAAAAAAAAAAAAAAAAACAAAACAAAACAAATCGTGTTATTTAAAAAAAAAAAAAAAAAAACAAACAAACAAACTTGTAGTAATTGCGTGAAAATTTAAGTCTTGATTTGTTTTATTAATTTAATTTAGTTTAACTCAATTTAAACGGTAAGTACAATTTAAATTCATATTTAATAAGTACACAATTTAAATTGAGTTAAACTGTAAAATTTAAAATTATTATAAAATTTAACTATTTAAATTATTTTTAAATAGTAAAAAAGTGTCAACTTTTTTTATTTTTTACACATATTAAACACAAATTTAATTTTTATTCTATATTTAAATTAAAATTTTTAAATGAGAATGTTTAATTGATTAATTTAAAATTATTCTTAATTTATAATTATTTTTTATAAAAAAAATATTCTAATAAATTATAAATTATAATTTAAATTATTACACGAATTTTTTAACTAAACTTAGAAATTTAAATGAGGGCTAAAATAGCTGTATTTTATTATTATTATATTTGGGAGATCAGAAAACCGCCTAAAGGAGGCAAAGAGAAGTTTTACTATTCTGCTGCAAGAATTTTCAGAAATCAGATTCCAAGATGCAATTAATGGAGAGAAAGAAATTATAAGTATTGGTGTTTGGAGTTTTGCTTTGCTTTAGCAGCCCAAATGCATCATTCTTCACTTTGTTGCAGGAATTTCCATCATTCCATTCTTCACTTCCACCTATCTGCGCTCTGAATCTGCCTGACATTTCCCATCATTAACATTCTGGCAGTTTGCTCACCACAACAGACAATATGTTTGAAAAAGAAAAACCAGAAAAGAAAAAAAAGGAGGAATGAAATGAAAGTGAAAAAAATAAATAATAAAAAGTTACCGCTTCGCTTCGCCTTGAATTTTTTTTTTTTTTTTTTTTTTGGTCCGGATGAATTCCAATTTTGGCTTTACTCAGCAAAGTTTAAGAACGGTTCATTTCGTTGATTTAAATTTATAATTTAAATTAATTTTTAATTTATATAAAAAAATTTTATTATAATAAAAAAATTAAATGTAATTATTTTTAAAATTTTTTTATTATAATAAAATTTAAATTTTAAACTCAAATTAATAAAATAAATGAGACTTAAATATTATTTAATAAGAGATTTAAGTATTTTAATTTGATATATTTTTTATTAAAAATATACATAAAAAAAAAAAAATTTTAATTTTATAATTTTAATTTATAAATTTAACGTCTCGTTACACTTTTTTTTTTAAAAAAGTTGTTTTTTTTAAGTATTTTTTTTACTCTTTTAAACTTTTCATCAATTTAAATTTAAAATTTCAATTTTTTTTATAATAAAAATTCTTAAAAATAATTATATTTAATTTTTTTTATTATAATAAAAAAAATTTATATAAAATTATATCTTAATTTAAATTAAAATTTAAATCAATAAATTAAATGAATTATCATTTTACAAATTTATTTTAATACCAACTTGCTAAAACAGTACAATAACCCGATTTTGACTTTTTTATTGGATTAGATTGGTCCCGTATTTGAGTCATTTGCATTAGGATTTAAATTGAGATTTGAAGAGTTTTGGTCAGAAATGTACTATCTTGTCCTCACATGACATGATCCTTTTTTTTTAGTTTTTTAAGGGGATATTTATTTAATTAATTAGTTGATTTAAAATTTTAATTTAAGTATGAAATTTTTTTATTTTAATAAAAAAATTAGATGTGATTATTTTTAAAAGTTTTTTATTCTAATAAAATTTAAATTTTATATTAAAAAAATCGTTAAAATGAGTTATTTCTCCGATTTTAAATTATAATTCATAATTTTTTACAGTATTTTTTACAAAAAATTTAAATTTTTTCATGATTTTAAATCTATAAATTAAATATTATCTAATTTTAAACTTGTACATCATATGAAGAAGTTTAGATCTCATTTACTGGATTCGAGTTTTTAATTTAAGTTGAGATGTGATATTTTTCTGAGAGTTTTTTACTGTAACAAAAAAAGTTAGATATGATATTTTTTGAGAGTTTTTAATTGTAAAAATTTAAAACTAAAAACTTAAATCGGTAAAATGAATAAGACTTTAAAAATTAATAAAAATTGGAAATTACTAATTATTAATTAAAAAATCATGTTTTTTTTTTGTTTGAATTAAAAAATCATGTATTGATTGGGAATAATAATCTCCCAACTAATTTTCTCAACTGGTATCCTACACATTCTACTTTTCCTAGACTGGCATCATAATTTTTTAATTTATAATATATATATATATATATATATTTTGTTGAGGTTTTTAATTCCTTGTCCGAATTGATGAAAGGCAATTGAGATACTGAGCAGAAGACGGTCAAATCATTTCAGTATTTACATGGGGCTACCCCTATAATTAGATTAAATAGATAGACATCAGCCGTCGCCACCAGCATGTCCCACTCCAATACGTATCCAACAGAGGAGTACTGCTCAATCCATTCACATTTACTTTTTTAAAACAAAAGTCTTCCTTCCTCATTCATACGTGTCACAAGGGCAGAGCCCCGAGGAGGACCCTGAACTTGTATACTTTTTCGGTTTTTTTTTTTGTTTTTTAATTATTTATTTTCTTTTTATTCTAAAATGGTCATAAACAGACAACATAACACCCTGTTGCAAATCAGGTAGACAGGTTAAGATGAAAAAAAAATCAGAGTAGACAAGCGTAGGACGATAGAGGATGGAAAGAGAGAAGAGAATAGAAATTGTTTTAAAATAAGGAAATATAGAAATTCGTTTTAAAAAAAATAATTTTATTAAGAAATTTTTTTTTATAATATATAAATTAGTTTAAAAAAATATATTTTTAATAATTTTTTATTAAGAGATTTTAAAATTATTTTAATATAAAAATTTTATTAATATATATCTCTTTGTTAAGCATCATTTAATTATTTGAAGTTTTTAAAAAAGAGAATGTAAAAATGTTAAAAAGAAAATTAAAATCAAAAAATTATTTTTTTATTTTTTTTTTATATTATTTTTACATTAAATTTTCCTTTTTAAAATTTTATTATTAAAAGCTTACATAAAATTTTTAAATTAAGAACTCAAAATGAAGATTTTATAAATGGTGAGGTTTTTTTTTTCAGTATTCATAGTACGCAAGAGAATTCTTTGGCGAGAACTCCAGTCCGGTTAAAGTTTTTATTAAAAAGAAGATTTTTTTCAGTATTCATAGAGAGAATGGCGAGAACTCCAGTCCGGCAAGTAGACTTTCTTGGACGGGAAATGATACGAATGTGTACATTATGGGATAGTAAAATCGATTAAAATATTGAGGTTTTAGCTGTCACACGTTAGCTACGGGAAGGATTGTCCTTGAGCCACCAACTGACAGTCTTCCTACCTCTGGTGAGATAACTATTGTCGGCCACCGGAGCATAAAATTAAGGCCCGTTCGAGTTGAGAATTTGTGAATGTGACATTTTCTCCGTTTTTAAACTAATGAAATCATGAAAAAAGTCTTCACACAAAAATAATGAATCGAAAACAAATTAGTGATTCAAATTTTAAAATTTTTGACATTTTTTATTTAGACCTAAAATTATCAAATGTATGGTAAAATAATTGAACTAACAAAAATTCAAATTTTATTTCTTATTTAGACCTTACATTATGTTGTATGGTAAAATATTGAACTTTAAATTAAACCTTACATGAGACCTATATGGCCTAAATAATAATATTAAATAATCAATGATAGCTCAGCCTTAACAGTTACGTCAGTGGATAACTCTTTTTAGAGTTGACCAGTTAGAAAGAGGTGTCAGGCATATAAAAGAGATCAACTATTCTAAAATGATACAAATGACAACATGAAGCCGACCATACCCACAATCATAGACGAAGAAGCTTCTAAAAGCGTTTACGAAGTCAAGGCTGCACAAGAGATGTGATTTGCAATATTTGCTCTAAGATTTGCTATTTGTAAACCAAATATATGAAATTTAAGTAAGCAAACTGTCATAATTGATTGTAATTCTATCTTTTGATAAACTATCTTAAAAGATAAGAGAAATAACCTAAATTCAAATAGAAAAAATTTATGAGCGGTGACCTAAGCTATAAATAAATAATTATAAGTCATAAAATCCTGAAGTCTTATTCTAAACATTAGTGCACATAATTCTTTTAAAGATAGTGAAATTTTTCTCATTTTCGTAGTGAAAGTAGCTCTCAAATTGAGAATGAACTACTATAAATTTAATGTGTTCTTATTTAAATTATGCTTTTAATTGTGTTTTAGCTCATATAATTAGCGCAAACCGTTTAGATAATTGTTATTATTCTGTTAATGAATTTTCACCGTCAACACACTATTAAATGTCAATTTAAACTATAAACAATCCACATATAAGTTTAAACCTAAAGGTTAAAACTTATACAATTCGAACCTGAAATATAGCCTTAATTGACCTGTTTTTAATATAATATAATGTAAATGTAATAAAATTAATTTTCAGATTAGTTTTAAAAAATAATAAAATTTTGAATATCTTATCTTATTGTAGTAAAATAATTTTTTTTTAAAAATCCGTTGTGGCTAATTTGTTGGCCTAACAACAACTGTGCGGTGGCACAACGGAGACCT
This sequence comes from Morus alba, assembly GCA_012066045.3. Lineage (NCBI taxonomy): Eukaryota > Viridiplantae > Streptophyta > Magnoliopsida > Rosales > Moraceae > Morus > Morus alba. The sequence goes on from CP050237.2 coordinate 11,653,280, forward strand.
AACGCCACCCTATAGTTTCTCTGATTAAGCCTACCCGAAATCATTTTTAGACCTCAACACATTAGATAAAAAAATTCCCTTTGTCCCTCCTAAAAAATCTCTAAAAGAATTCTATAAATTTTAGTTAAAATATTTAAAAAATTATTTTAATTAATAATTTTTAAGTGATATACTTTAATTATATTTTCTATTTTAAATAAGTATAAATTATTTTAATATTTATTGAGTTTACAAAATCTAAACAACTGTATTGAATTTTAAAAATAAACTTTTGCATTTATTATGAGTTAAAATAATAAAATAATATAAAAAATTAAATAACTGGACCATTTTTTGTTAGTTATATTTAGTTAATATGAAGTGAATTTTATAAAATAGTTAATAATTAGAGTAGAAAAAAGTTAAATTCTAATTAAATTATTAACTATTTTAATTAAAAAATATAAGATTTTGTTTATTTTATTAATTTGAGTTTAAAATTTAAATTTTATTATAATAAAAAATTTTAAAAAAATAATTATATTTAACGTTTTTAATACACATTATATAAAATTTTTTAAATTAAACTTAAATAAATTAAACGGATTATAAAATAATTTTAATTTAAATTAAATTTAAATTAATTTTTTATTATAATAAAAAAAAATTAAACGGATTATAAAATTTAAATTTTAATTAGATGAAATTTTAGAGTGGTTCTAAACTTACCTTTTACAAAACCAGATAAACTTCCGGGGTTAAAAAGGAAAGCAGAAAAGGCATTCTCCTGAGTCAAAGTCAGACGCGCACGATAAGAGAGTGTGCTCTAAACATTTCGACAGATAAGGACTTTTCACGCGGGAAGAAGATAGACACGCGCGAGTGCGCGTATTCCAAAGAGGGAGGGGGATTCTGGAGTATTGAATGAAATGATAATTCCTTAAGACAGGATGGTAAAGCATATTCTTCAGAGGATGGAGCAGTCCTCCAGTAGCTGCTGCTGCTATACTAAATGCGCTTTGTCGTGTGTACAACCAAACAGGGAACAGGATCGCACTTGTATATTTACAACAAATTGAGGGGTATTTCTGCAAAATTGATTTAACGAAAATAAATTCTCGCAGTTCTCGATTCACAAGGGCCTAGGAAAGCATTCACCGCTTAAATTATAATTTAAATTTTTTATATGTAAATTAAAAAAAAATTATAATATAAAAATTTTTAGAAAAAAAAAAAATATTATAATATAAAAAAGTTGTGAAAAGAAAAAATAATTTTATTTTAAAATTGTGTTTATTTTTTTTAGAGATTGTTATAAGTATAATAAGTGAAATTAAATTTAGTTATGTTTTTACGAATTAACATTTATAAATTAAGTATAAAAAATTTAATTTATTACTAGTTCATTAATTATGAATTAGTTAATATTATAAATTTAGTTATTTATCAACTATTTTACTATAGTTTTCATTTATTAATTTATTATAAGGAATGCATTATTATATTCAATTAATTGGTCATTTTTTAAGATTTTTTGTTTTTGTTTTTGAAATAAGACTACAAGCAAACATTTTTTCATACCATTCCCAAAGCAGTGGCATCAAGAAACGTCAAAGCTTTTAAAATGATGGAACAAAAAGGCCCTAAACATTTTTTCATAAGCAAACCTGTATTATTTTAAGTTTTTAGTTAGTGATATATTAAATAAAAACTTATACTAAGTCCATATAATTTTTTTTTTTTATAAGCAATTAATTGTAATTATAGCAAATAAAAAGAAGGCGGTTTGCAATGAAAAGGAAAATTTAGAAATGTCCTTGTATTATGAGTTTATTGGAAAAGTATACCATCTATTTTGGATCTTATAAATATATATCAGGCTGCTTTAAGTTGTAAAAATTCATATCTTAGATTGGTCAATACTTAATTTTGACTATTAAGAAGATAAAAAGACAAAAAAAAAAAAAAAAAAAAAAAAAAAAAAAAGAAAAAAAAAAAAAAAAAACCGATTCTTTGCAATATTCAAAAAAGTCAAAAACACGACAGAAGACAAGTTTTTCTATTCAATCAATCAGTTTTTCATATAACAAAATTTTTTTTTTTTTGTTTTTTTTTTTAAATTATTTCTTTCTTTTATTTTATAATTTTTTTTTTAAATTAATCAAGATTGAGCATCGATTAGCAGTTATAAATTTATTTAATTATTTTTTGATATTATTTTTATCCTTTTTAACACCTTTCAATCGCTCAACCTAAATATTTTTTTTAAAATCCAAAATGGATGATACACTCTTTTTTTATATAAAAATTATATATTTTTTTGAAAATTATAAAAATAATATATTTAATATCCAGCTAATCATTCCATAATTTAAATTCCTTAAAAAAAACTAGTTTATAGATATTGCTCTAACAGAACAAAGAATACAATTTGCATACTTCAAAGGATCAGGAGTATAATTTTCATTCAATTTACTGATAATTTATAGTGAGATTGTTCACGGATATAAATAAGGTTCATTTCCCAGAAATAGAGATTGTCCGCAACACAATCAGTAAGAAAAAAGAAAAAGAAGTCTTCAATAGAGATTTGGCGATTCGGCAACTTGGCTAGAGATGACGTTGGTTTTAAAAGGAAACAAAGAGCAAAACAACTTAGGGAGATATTGACTTGACGACAAAGTTTTCTTGGCACACAAACAGGTAGTTTTGGCTAGGTAATAGGGGCAGATGGATTATTTGGATATAGACGCAGGATTCAACCTAACTCTGATACTAAATTAAAAATAATAATAAATAAGACAAAATAAAAGATAGAAGAAAAGAACATAAAATTTAACGTGATTCGATAATTTGTCTATATTTATGAATTAGAAGTATAATTTTCATTCCTTTCACTAATAATTTACAATGAAATTATACATAAATATAAATAGGGATCATTTCTCAAAACATAAGGTATCAATTAATAATAATTTCTCAAAATTATGCTAAGTTTTTTAAATTTCTTTCAATCAAACTAATGACAACCAATTAACAATTAATGGTGCAAATCATCAAATAATTAAAAATAAATCAGAATGAGCAAATCTAAACATATGCGTATACGAAATTATATACATGTCAATAATTTAAAAAAACTGAGCATTTATTAGAGGCAAAGTAGATGAATGTATACAACGTTAAACACATAATAAACTCATCATATATCTCTCTACCCAAAGTTAGACTTGGGACTTAGGAGGCTTAGGACAAAAACGAAAAGTGTAGATATTAGGTTACAAAGAATTGACCATTTAAAAGTAAAAAAAAAAAAAAAAAATACACACACACACACACACACACACACACACACACACAAAAGAATAGGCCATTTAAAACGAAAATGAAATAACCTTTTGCCCTCTGTAAAAAATAGTGGATTTAATTTTAAGAACAGACCTTTGCTTCGTATAAAAATCCATTTTTTTTTTAGAAAAAAATCAGACCTGATCATTCTTAATTGTCCAAAAAAAATTAGAAATCAGATACAAGTTATGGAATTTCTCTCATAGCTGAGAACTATAATTTCTTTTATTGAGGCTAGTTATGTCTTTTATTACAGTTATTGTTGGTTAAATATGATATCAGGAGGGAATTTTATATGATTAGAAAACACATGAAACGAGTTTTATAAGACTAGAAAACCCAAGAAAATAATCTTATAGTCCGTTTGGTTTGATGATTCATTTTTGATTCAAATTATAGTTCATAGTTCGTTACAGTATTTTCTCTCACAAAAAACACACGTAAATAAAAAATAATTCTAATCTCATGGTTCTAATCCATGAACTAAACGGACTCATAAAAAAAAAAACACACACACACAACAAGATATATTTTGCATTTCAATTAAAGCACATATTGGAGGTTTTCCCCATTTTTCAATTAAAAAAATGCACAGCCTGAGATTAGGTTATGACACAAATTGTTAAGAAACGTTTCCCTTAAAAGATATTTACATATATAGTTATTTAAAAAAAAAAAAAAAAAAAAAAAAGAATCAGGCATTGAAGTGAAATTTTTGATATATTTATGTTGTCTGTCCAAAGTAATGAAAAATAGTACTAAGTGAGAATGGTAACAAATTTTATCTTTAAGTTCGTAAAATTAAACACGTGAGTTTATACTAAATCTTGTTTGTAGTCGTTCTTTTCAATCCAATATCATATTTGATTATTTCCCTAAATAAAATATCCAATCGATTATTGTGACCTTCGGATATCAACTGGAAAGAGGACAATATATGCCTTCTTCACTTTGTTGTTTTATTTATTTATTTATTTATTTTATAATACATGATCGAATCCACACCTTCTTAAACTTTTTAAACTTAAAAGTCAAATAAAATTTATCGATATTATTTGACCCAATGATCAGTGATCAATTTTGTCACTCGTTTTAATTAAAGTCTTGATAAATTGTGATTTATGCTTTATGTCCCCAAAATCTAACATTATTAACCGGCAACCGCTTTCCTCGATTGCCTAAGTTACTCTAAGTATTCATACCCATCTTTATAATCTAATGTTAAATCTTGAATTAACGTCCGGAAAATGACACACTTTGTACTCGAGTAAACTTGGTTATCAACTTTTTTAATGGATAAGCTTTTCATATTAAGGTAGGGTAAATTTAGTAGCAGCACCCGAAAGAGTGCATTTGAGATATCAACAAATTAAGGAGGTTTTGGCTAACAAAAGTTTAATTTTTGGATTTTGAAAACAACGAATATTTGATTGGGCTGTTACGGATGTGTTTGAAATTGATCCCGTTTTTATTTTTTATATTTTTTGAGAAAAAAAATAAAAACGTTTTTAAAATGACGTTTGACGTAATAAAGACAAAAAATAAATATGAAAACGATTTTTTGACTTAGTGTAAAATGAGAGAAAAATAAAAAACGATTTTTAGTCATTTTTTATTTTCTTTTATCTCGAGCAGAGAGAGAAAGAGAGACATTAATGAGTTTTTTTACACTAAAAATAATTTTTTGATAAAACTATTAAACGTATTTTTAAAAATAATTTCTATCTGAAAGTAAAAATATTTTTATTTTTATTTTCATATAAAAAATAAAATTATTTTAAAATGAATTCTAAAAGCATTAGTAATTTTTTTTTTTTTGAAAAAATATAATTTTTTTATGTCCCTAAAAACTATAAAAATGTACACAGTTTTACCTGAAAAGGACAAAAAGGATTTGGATATTTTTTCCTTCAAAGATCATAAAAAGGAAAATTAGGTTCGGCATAACTTCAATAGGGCTTAAAGCTCGTATAGTATGTACCGAGCTTTTCAACAGTCGGCACCGTCTTCATACAAATCTTACTACGACGGTCTTTGTTTCCGCCTCCATAAAATATCCCCATGACCTTATTTGATTTTTGATTTTTTAAATTGTTTTAATTTATTTCAAAAATTATAGTAAATGACAGATTTAAAAAATTAAGTTTAGTAAACAATGGATTCTAAAATTATTTAAAATAAATAACAATTTATTATCTAAAATTATTTTTACGATTGAAAAAAATAATTTATATAGTAAAAAATCTTTACTTGTATGAAAATTTTCATTTTACTAAATTTTAGTGAAAATAAATATTTTATTAATTATAAAAAGAACATTTACACCGAAAATTTATTTACTTTAAATATCTTTAAATTTTCTGTTATTTATTTTAATTATTTAACTTTTAAATCTTCTAAATTCCATTATACGGAACGGAAACTCATTATTATCTTCTTGTCCTACTTGACGTGTGCTTCATTCTCCAAATCCCAACCGTTGATTTTTCCTTGAAATTCGTGCACTTCCTATATCCTAAGGGAAAGTGGACGGCGGAGATTTCACCAGGGTGATTTGATATTCCTTTGTACCTTTCCTTCTTTAACTTGGCCTTGTTTGGTTTTTATAGTGGTTTTCTTTTTGCCTTGTTTGGTTTGGTTGACTTTAATCTTTGACTTAAAGGCCTCAATTATAACAACGGTCCAAAATTTTGACAGAAGCGTAAGGGGATTGTAACTTTGACCAGTTCCGAGATAGAGAGAGAGAAATCAAATACAAATAGAGTTTTCCAAAAAAAATAAAAAAAAATAAAATAAAATAGAGAAAAAAAGTGTTTTGGAATGTCTAGAGGGCAAAAGGGTACCTACACGGCTTAAACTGTAATCGGAGGAGGCATAATACAATGATGGATGTTCAGTTGACTAAATTAAAGTTGCGTTTATTTTATAAATTTAAAATTTTAATTTAAATTAAAATGTAATATTTTTTAAAATTTTTTATTATAATAAAAAATTAAATATTATATTTTTTAATAATTTTTTATTATAAAAATTTAAAATTAAAAATTTAAATTGATAAAATGAAATTTAAGTTTCTAATTTCTTCTATAAAATAATCTGTTATCAATTTCTCAGGAAAAAGTATATTTTTGAAGGAAATTTACGACCAAGTGTACTTTTACTTTATTAATTAATACAGTAAATCAGTAATTTTTTCAACTGTCGGATTAAATTTACATTTACCAAGTATATTGGAGGTAAACTGCGTATAAATTTGCATTCAAAATGAATCGTTTATCATAATTTTTTTTTAAAAATATGTTATTTATCAAAAATATGTTTAAAAAATGTAGTGTCTATACTATAATTTCCAAGTAGAAAATGTACGAGGTTTACCATTTTTGAATCCTTTCAAATTTACAAACAAATAGAAGAGAAAATGTTATACACAAAATATGTGTATAAAATAACTATTTTATTCTTGACCACACCTCATTCAATCATTTTGTATAATAAATTTGTATATACGTATAGACAATATTTTCTCCTACCAAATATTATTAAAATAAATTAGGGAAATCATTCCTTCTTTTCATCCTTATTTTTATCTTCTCCTTCCATGCATCTTATAATTTCATTTGTAATAATGAAATGCAAGTTCTCCTACCATTTTGTTGAGGTAATAGTTAAGGCCGGTTTTGTAATCACTAACCATCCCCAAAGAAAAAGAAAAAAATCTTTTAGTTAACAAGAAACAAAAGGAAATATGGAATTGAGAAAAAAAATCTCTTTAGTGGGAGGAAATTTACAGCGCTCGAGTACAGGCCAACATTTTAAATTTGTTTTGTTTTTAGGGTTTTATTTTATCAATTCTCCAAAAAAAAAAAAAAAAATATCGGACTTAGGTTATCTAATATGCAAAATGATATTTAATAACCACACGATGACACGTTATTTAAAAAAAATGAACTTTTTTTTGTTAACCTTTTTGTGCTTTAATATTTGATATCAATAAATAATATGATAATATATAATTAGTTGGACATCATTTAAACAAATTTGGACGTAGTAAAAAAAGAAAAAAAAAAACAAGTATACTACAAATGTACATCTGATTTTTCACATAATCCTCATCTTACATCTAAAAATTCTCCATGCATCATTTGAAAAAAAAAAAATTTATGCATCGTTTCTTTTTCTTTATTTATTTATCTTTTTAGAGACAAGTCTTAAATCTAGATCTATCATGAAAGAACACACGTTTGATACTTTTTTATGATCATTATGATTATTAACAATCTCTTTCATTTTATAAATTTAAAATTTTAATTTAAATTAAAATATAATATTTTTAATAATTTTTAATTATAATAAAAATTTAAAAATTAGATTTTTAAAAAATTTTAACTGGAAAAATTTAAAATTTAAATCGAGACTTAAAATATTTTGTCTGTTATTAAACGTACGACCAAAGAATTTATAATCCTTATACGGTTGGGGTTCTGCCATTCAGTAGGGTCAGGGAACAATTATAGATTACACAGTAACATATTAAAGGTAATTCGCAGCTTTACGAACTCAGATCATTGAGTTGATTTTGAGGTGTAACAACCGGCCAGATATATGGCCCCGTGTATCTGCTAATAATAATTATAAATTACCGGTTCCATTTTCTGATCTTATTGATCAATTCCCACCAACTGCATATGTATCGAATTAAATGAAAATTTGGCTCAAAAAAGTATGTAAAAGAATAATTTATATTTTTTATGAAAAAAATATTATAACGAATCACGAATTATAATTTAGATTATGTCACGAGTCTCTCTTCTAAACGCAAATTGGCGTGCCTATAAGAGTTTATCAACAGTAATCAGCCATATGATTATTTGCACTGTCACTGTTAAGAACTTTTATTATTAGTTGATAAATAACTCATCTATCTATGTTAATCTTCTGTTTTTGATGGAAAAGCATTTAGCATTTGTCATATCATGTCTGTTAGATCCCTACGTCGTATGAGCAGTTTTTCGCATTATTTGATTAATAAACAATAGAATTATTTAAAAAAAAAATCATAAAAGAATAGGAAAATAAATTGTCATATTTTTTTTTTTTAAATTTTCTGTTAAGATATTTATATCGATAATTTTTAACCGTTAAATTTACTTAGGGTCCTTTCACTTCGTTAATTTGAGTTTTTAATTCGAGTTGAAATTTAATTTTATGTGAGAGTTTTTTACTGTAACAAAAAAATTAAATGTGATTATTTATAAAAACTTTTTACTGTAATAAAATTTAAATCTTAAACTTAAATAGACGAAATGAACAGAGCCTTAATATTTTGTTAATCATGTCTCAAAGCAGGGGCTCAAAAAAATATCGTTAACGTATTTCAGAAAATCAGATTTCATTTCAGACACCGTAGAAAAAGTCCGCGTGGGGTTTTATTTTAACACCGGCTAGTTTTTCGTTTTACGCGGATAGGGTTAAAAGGGGAGTCATAATGTGGATTCCATGATATTACATGCAGATTTTCGTACCATTTTTAGTCAGCCCATTGCATTAGGGCTTTTCCATTACGGGACCCACCAAATTGCACCCACAGTGTCCTAACCATTAGGCGACGTAGCAGATCCCTAGGCTCTGGACTTCCAAGTATCTTGCCCTGAGGGGCAAAATAGTCTTTTCAACAACAATACCACAAAGAATTAAAAAACTAAAAAAGAAAAATACAAACAAACAGACAGAGAACAGAAGTAAAAAAAAAAAAAAAAAAAAAAAATAATAACTCTGATGGGTGCCTTTTTTGTGATCATGACGACGTTGGCGTATATTATCAGAAGAATTGAATTTAAGAGAGAGAGAAAGAGATAGAGAGAGAAAGAGAAACTAAGGTCAAAGCGAAGCAGTTGTAGTATGGCATAGGGGTAATGATTTAGAGAGAAGGGGTGGCACTGGGGAAGAAGCTGAGGTTGTTGATTTTACTATTTAAGTTTTAAATTTAAATTTTATTATAATAAATTTTTTTTAAAATAATTATATTTAATTTTTTTTTATAATAAAAAAAAAATTTATATTTATATTTTAATTTAAATTAAATATTTAAATTAGATGGATCCTTAAAATATGTCATCAAAAAAATTAAAAATTTTATTCATTTTATTAATTTTTTATTATAATAATTTTTTTTTAAAAAAATAATATATAATTTTTTTACTATATTAAAAAATTTTAACATAAAATTATATTTAAATTCAAATTAAAAATTTAAATTAATAAATTAACCTAGTACTACTGATTTTTATTATTTTTCTCTCCAAATAACTCTTGTTAAATAGAAGAGAATTTTCTCTCATATTTTCTTGTTTTATTTTCTTTTGTTTGGCAGAGAGAGAGAGAGAGAGAGAGAGAGAGAGAAGGGTTTGTGGTGGTAAGGAAAAACAGAAGCACAGCAGGGCCAGGCAGGTATTATCAGACTCCTTAAGGAATTTACAGAGCCTCTCAGCATCGTCTTTTCCTTTTCTCGTGATCTTTCTCTCTCTATAATCTCTCTTTCTCTTTATGTGTGCTTATAAAAATTCCTCTTCATTTCCAACACTTTTAAAGGGGCTGCAGCTCCAAACCTACCTAGACGAATCCAACGGGATAATTTTGATAGACCACCAAAGGGAGGTCTTTTCTTGTAGAAGAAAAAGAAGAAGAAAGGGTTTATATCATATCATCAAAAGAAGAGAAGAAAAAGAAGTTTTTAAAGAATTTTGTGAAGAACCCAGTTGGTGGATTTTTATTTGGAGGGAAACAAAAAAGAGAGGATTTTGAAGTACCCATTTGGATCTAAAGTAGTGTTTTAGATCAAGAAAAATGACAAATAGTTGTGGAAGAAATGGAGCTGTTAGGCAGTACATAAGATCAAAAGTTCCTCGCTTGAGATGGACTCCTGAACTTCATCACTGTTTTGTTCATGCTATCGAGAGGCTTGGAGGCCATAAAAGTCAGTTCCTTATAATGATATTCTCTTTTTCTTCTTTTTCATTAATTTGGATTCTTATTCGTGTCTTTTCTTTTGTGTTTTTAAATATTGTTTTTCATTCTCTCTTTTGGTCTTCTCTTTGTGTAGAGGCCACACCGAAACTTGTTCTTCAGTTGATGGATGTAAAAGGACTCACTATTTCTCATGTCAAAAGCCATCTCCAGGTTTCTCTTTCTTATCAAGCTGAATTATTATTTTTTTCCTAGGTTTAGATAATTCAACTTTTACTTTTCTCCTACCCTCTTTCTTTTTGTCTTTGCTTCCTTTTCTTATTTTTGTCTTGTTCGCTTTGTTTATTTCGCTCTTCTTTTGTTTAAATAATTAACCAGATGTATAGGAGCATGAGAGGAGATCTTGGTTGCATACAAGGTAATTCAATCTTTTTTGTTTTTTTTTTTTTGGGTGCAACATATACATTTAACCCTAATAAATAAATAATAATGCCCTTGTATCTTTTCCATTAAAGTGTGCTTTTGCAAAGCCAAAGCTCATTTTGTATGACCTTCCCAACTTTGCAATGTTTGTTTTCCATCCAAGCAGTGATGGCTTCATTTATTTTATTAGTCCCTTTCTTATAGTATTTAGTATTTAGTATTACACCAAGTGTATATGTATGCCAAAACTAGGTGAGAGAAAGAGAAACCATTACTCTTTCAAAATCTTCTAATATTGGCACTCTTGATGAAACCCACAACCTCAGTCACATCTGTCATTAAGTTTTCGAATTTTTAGTACCCCTTTTCGCCTTCAATTTTCCTTCCCATTTTCAGCAAGTATATATAATTTATTTATATATGTATATATATATATATATATATATTATTTTTGCTTTTCGTCTCAATTGGGTATTTTTTTTGGGCTTATTTATAAATTATAATATTCAGATAGAGGTTCATCCCAACAAAGGAAGCAAAGTTTTAAAGAGCATGATCATCAGCATAGCCTTATTGATGGCCATGATCAAGTAAATGGTGTGGGTTTTAACCGGCCATCTTCAAAACGCATTCGGGAATCAGATTCTCAGCTTTACAGTTCTCTTCCTTCCAAAAGGTTTGGAAAACAAAGAAAATAAAAGAAAAATTATGTACTTTTTACCTTGCTTTTCAATTTCTCTTTGGCTATAAGGGTTGATTCAGAATCTTTTTATATGTGAAAATAACGCGAGAAACAAACAAAAAGTGTATATAGTATTTATTATATTATATTGTGCTTTCTTTTTCTTGATATTCTTCTGATATGTATATATATTTCTCGCACCGTGCTCATGAATCATGGTGTTATATACTTATATATAAATATATGTAGAGCTAGAATGGAGACGAGAATTTCAAATATATCAGAATGCCACGAACAAGAAGAAAGAAGATTATCATCGTGTGAGAAACTAGTCTCGAATCCGTACTGTTTTGATGATTATCTGATGGCATTGGCTGAGCGGAATTATGGAATAAAGGAGCAGCCGCTGCTGCAGCAGCAGCATACGCAGCCTCGTCAATATTCCACAACAGCTGCCTTCTCTCTGCCACCACAACATCATCTTTTCACGAACCTCAACCCTTTCAAATACGCTGTCCAGGAATCTGATTTCTTCAAGGTACACTACTCTACACTACTATAGAAACTATATATATATATATATATACATGTATATATATATATGTATACATGTATAGTTTGTATTTTGTTAGAGCAAGGGGATTGATTGTAGATTTGGTTTTTGGGTATTCTACAGTCGGCAATGAATATCTCTCTCTATGCTTTCTACCTTTTTCTTTTTGTCTTAGGTCAACGGACGTCCTCTAAATTTATTCTCACTTACACAGCTTTATACAGTACTGTATAATATAATACCTTTGTTCCTTTTCCTACTAGCTGAGAAATCTCTTCCTTTCTCTCTCTCTCTCTAAAAATGGGAAAGAAACTTTTGTGACCTCATAATATTCGTTGTGTATTTAGGGGAATGAAAGAGAACTCTAATTAGGAAAACCTTGAACATGTATACAGTAGTAACCTTCATAATTTTTAATACTATATAGTACTTTATTGTTTACCAAAATATTATATTATTGTCCTTGCCTTACACGTGCTATCCCATCAGATTTTTCTGTTTCTTTTTTTAGTTTAGCGTTCCCAAGTTTTTAAGTAACTATGGACTTGTTCATAATTTGTAAGTAAACTTAAAAAATGTTTGTTTACAAATAAATTAAAAAAAAGTTTGAATTAAAGTTATAATTTTATTTAAGTTAAATGTTTATTTATTTATTTATTTATTTATAAAATTTGAGTTTAAACTTGAGTTTTAATTTGAATTTAAGGTTAAAATTTGAGTTAAATTTCTCATTTAACTCAAGTTTTTAAACTTAAACCCAAGTTAATGAATAATATTTTTTCTACTTTTAAAAACGTAGTAACTTTTTCGTTTTAATTTCAATTGAGATGATTTTTTTTTTTCTATGCATTCACAACAAGGAGATTAATAAAACTCGACTTATATATTCTACTAAAATTTTTTATCACCATTAAATTTTTATTAAAATACTATTTAAATACAAATTTAAATTTTAATTCACATAAACACAAACTCAAATAGATTTTCAATTCAAATCATAATTTAAAATGTACACATCTAAACACAAATTAAAATTAAAGTCTTAACTCAAACCATATTTAAATATACCTTAATTCAAATAAAAATATGAACTCAAGTCACCCAAATTCAAAAACTCTAAAAAAGAAGAAGCTTGTACACAGTTTCTCCGATTGTGGGAAACCTTTTTTCTCGTATATTCTGTGGTCCTTTATGACTCTCTAGTAGTAGGGGACCCCCCCTCCTATTCTATGGCTGGCCAAATTGGAAATTCATAGTACTCCCTTTATTGCGCTTGTCTAGATAGTACCATGTGTAGATGAAATAGTCCTTGCTAGCTAGCTTGGGATCTTATATGCGAAGCTACAACACATTCCCACTTGTTAGATACCATGCAGTCCCATTTAATCTAATCTGTTGATTTTTGTTGTTTTTGTTTTTTTTTTTTAAATTTTTTTTTTTAAATTAACCATTGAATTGTGTGAACCTTTTTTGTTTTAGGCTGCGTGATATTTTTGAAATAGAGAAACTTTTTTTTTGGTCGATAGAAACACTGTAGACTTTGCAGTATAGTATTTCAGTACCGGCCTACTGTAGTCTGTTGTTGAATAGGCCCATACGAAATACGCTTTTCTAGTTAGCATCCAATTTGGTTCACCATATTTTTTGTAATGTTCTATTATTTAGATCCTTATTATTTTCATCTTTCCTAAAAAAAAAAAAAAAAAAAATCCTTATTTACATATAGGTTCATTAACCTTTAATATAGACCCATTAACCTTAAATGTCCTTATAATTACTTCCATTGTTTATATATTGCTGCTTTAGTAGTTGAAACAAGCCAGACCTGCCTCCTATAAAAGGGAGGGGCATACTTGGTGTTATTCATAAAATTATTTACTGTTTCATTGTGGCCTAGCATTAACTTTTGTGAGAACCAATTTTCTTGCAAAATCAGAGGAAAGTTACGCACCAAAACATAGAGTTTGTGGGAAAACAATTAAAATAATTTTTAGATTAATGAAATTTTACTCAGTCCTTACTTTCTTTATATGCATTTTTCTCTACAGAAAGTTGGCAATCATCACATAGTGCAATACGCTAGCTGGTATGAAAATGTGTAGTCAGACCAAACTCATGGAATATTATTGAAACACTAATTAATCAAAAATTATTTGTGCTAAACAGGTTAACAAGCCTGATCAGGATGAAAGGCATGAAGCGAAACAATTACATAGACACGAAAAATCTGCGGAGGCAGAGACGGATCAAGACATAGAATTAGCGGGGGGTTTTGCGACTTGTCGTTGTCGCTCTCATTGCATGATCATCAACATAATCCCTCTTCAAATAGAAGTAATGCTTCTTCAACGAGTGAAATCAGCGTGGCAATCTCATCGTATTCTTTGTCTGCAGCGGCTAAATATAAAGACTGCTCTATCTCATCTTCTACGGCGAAACACAGTCTTAACTTAGATCTTTCTGTTGCTCTATGCGGCAACTGAAGAGAGTGCACTAAATAGTAGAATCGTCATGTTTTAGGCCATGTCACTTATCTGCTTTTTATTATCCATATTTCTTGTATTATTCTGTTATAGTTTTTTCCGATAGTAAATTCCTCTAATTCGTCTCTTTTCAGTGTATAGTTTCAATTTAGTTCCACTCTTTTTTCTCTTTATTTAGATATTAAGGTTTTAGTAGAGGGATCATTGTTTTTATAACAGCAATGGGGGGTTGTCTTTCTTGTTGCTAAAGAATGGAAAGTGGAGCAAAGGTGAATTAGTGCAAAATGTTGACGTAATTTATTTATCAATTAAATCTGTTTATTTTACTGATTTAAGTTTAAAATTTGAATTTTATTATAATGAAAAGTATTTAAAAATAATTACATTTAATTTTTTTATTATAATAAAAAATTTTCACATAAAATTAAATTTCAATTTGAATTAATAAACTAAACGGGCTTTTAAGACTCATGATTTTTAGGGGCACTAAAAGAGATTTACTTTAAGTATCATAAGTAAAATAAACCAAGTATTAGTTGTAGTTATAATTATTTTTCATTAAAACGATACGTTATGTGTTTATGCTAAACCTTGTACATATTACTCTCATAATTAGTTATTCTAGCCACTGAAGCATACTTTGATGTAAAATGATCAGAACATTGTGCGTATACTCTTATTCATTTTTAGTCATTTCAAAATAGACACACACTAGTAGGTGTTGGGGCTACTAGATTCTACACGAGGACATCGCAGGGTAGTGGATGTGGCGGTCTTCGGTTCATTAACTACATTGCTAGTTGAAGAGGCGTTGAGTTGATGGAGATAGCTCCGGCAGGACCTCCAAAGGGACTAAAGAAGCCCGGTTCTAAGGTCCACTTCGTCGCCAAACAACCATAATGACACTGCAATACTTAAGGTAATGTTTAATTTATGGATTCAGAATCATGATTTATAATTTTAATTTTTAAAATTTAAATTTTTATGAGAGAAAAATACTGTACAGAACCATGAATCATGATTCTAAATCAAGGACGGATACATAAAACAAACATCCCTTAAGAGAACATTGCAAAAGGGAACAAAAAAAGTAAAGTGCATGGTGGGAAGAGGAACTAAATTGCTAGTGAAAAATCTTTACCGAGCATGGTATTCCTAAGGGTTAGTGGAGGGACGCAGGCTCTACGGAGTTATTTTTCAGAGATGACTTTCAACTTGCTCCGGAGACGAACTTTGGCCCCTCTAGATATGATTTTCAGATGCTTCTGGAAAAAATTAAAGGTCTATCAATGGTGATGAGAATATTGATGAAGATTTGGATGATTTCAAAGTTCCACCTCGAAGAACATCAAAGAGAACATGAGTCTGATGGTCATAGACTTAAGACACTCTAAGCGTGATTTTTCCTTCAGGTCATCATGCTTGCTGTGAAGTGAAGGGCTTTATTAATAGCGAAAGGAAAGCATAAAGTCTCTTGCGGATTCGAGTTTTCAATTTAAGTTGAGATGTAATATTTTTTGAGAATTTTTAACTGTAAAAATTAAAATTAAAAACTTAAATCGGTAAAATAAACGAGACTTAAATATATAACTGTTAAATTTTGGTGGATTGCATAAATTAGTCCAAGGCATGGATTTGTGGCACTTGGTGAGGAGTCTCAAGGAATGACGTCGGTCCATTTAAAGCTTAGCTCCGTTCTCAAGTATTTGGGCCTTGTAAAGTGCGTTGGGCTTTCGTGCAACAAGCTAGACCCCAAAATAGCTTACTTGACGTGGGGTATCCATCAGCCATATCACCACTAGAATCCGGAAACATGGTTCTCAAATCACCACTTAAGTTTTAAGGTTATTGCTGATATCAATTTATAAAATACAGTCATTGTACTTCAAAAACAAAATAGTATAACAGTTCTGTCAAAGGTTAGTTTTATCCATCTCCCAACTAAATGTAACGACAGAATACAAGCGACTTTGGAAACATGAAAAAGTTAACAAACAAAATCATGCACAAAATTGTCGACTGACGAGATTCGGATTCCCACTTTCACAGTAACTCTTCGAGCATCTTTTTATTACTGCAAACAGACCCCAAACATATCGGTTAATCCCGCCTTTAATGCTTCCCGCCCTTTGCTTTGACATTTGAAATCAGTGCCTTGACACACAGTCGTGGCTTTGTGCTGACTAGATTTTGTGGAAGAACTGATACAGCAACTACCAATGACCCATTCGGTACCCCGGAGAGGGGTAGTAACTCAACAAGTACCGAAAGCTGCAAATTTGGACATTTAGTTGGAGGAAGTAGGAAAATGAAAGACAGTAAAATGTTGATGAATTGGTGAAGAATGTGATGGGGTTTTAGGTTTCACCTCTGGAGATTTAAGGTCCACTATGGAATCTGGCACAACATCTTTAACTGCAGCAGCCACTGTCGAAAAGCAGCTGTTCCGGTCCAACAAATTTGAAGCAGGTGATGTACCTTTAGTGACCTTCATCTCAGTCTCTTCGATTCCTCTTCTGTTGTATCCAACTGCGAACTACAAGATCAATTTAAATACTTGCTATTATGATAAAAATTCGTTGCACCAAAACAGAAAGATGCAATACAAGACAATATGGTGATGTTGCAACAAATATCACCATGATTATTTAACGAATTAAGTCAACTGGCAATGGCTAAAGTAAACAAAATCACGGGCAGAGACTTTCATTTGGTCTTTGACTCATATACATCATATTGAGGCTGCAATTTGTAGTTGGCCCAGAGGGCATGTGCATGCCCACACACACAAAAAGGATCAAACGAAGGGCAAATAGAGGAAACCTAGGTTTCTCCTTTATTTCTTACCATACCACACTGTACAAAACCAGATTTCCTCATTTTCTTCTTATCCTAAAAGGCCTGACACCATGGAAAAGACTAATAGTTATCTACGAAAACAAATTATAACATTTACCTTTAAAGGCCGTGCAAGCTTGTTTTGTTTATCATTCACGAACTCAAGAACAAGCCGTGATACAACTACGCATAGTTCGTTTTCATTCAAAGTACAAGTAGCTTGGATGGGAAAGATGCGGTGACACCACCTGTACGGCTGCACCATATTAATCACGGTTCCAACTGAACATATTTGAGAAAAGTAACCAAGATTAACTATTTACTTGGAAATAAACAGCAATTTCTATTTAAGACACAGGGTAAAAAGAAAAGAGATCTACTACTCACTGGGGTGAACTAGAACCTGCAGATTCCAGCGACTGAAAAATCTCTGATACAATATTGACAGTGTCAAAAGAGGTGCCTCTGGCGAAGGTAAAGAGAAGCAAGCCACTCCTCTTCAGCTTAACTAGAGAAAGAACAGAATTTCTCTCTTCCGTTGTATCAATCTTTGCTGAGGATAAAGGAAACTCTCCCGAACGATTCCCTGTCGTAGCAAACGACATGTCACTATACTACAAAAAGGCATCAAATACTATACATTGCAAAGGGTTTGACCAAACCCCAGCGCACATCGAGTGATAGTCACCATGAAAGTACCAGGTTTGTCCTCAGAGTTATCAGCATCGTTGCTTTCTTCACCATTGATGTGTTCACCATCTACATCATCCGTGCATGTTTTCCTTCTCTTAGAAGTAGAATTTTCATCAAAGCTATCTGAACCTTCTTTAGTGCAAGTAGTTATAGACGCAACAAACTGCAAAACAAATAAGAAATTGATGACCAATAATATTTTTACAGAAATAGGATAATTTACACAAATGGTCCCCAATATTTTTACGAAGTGACAATTTGGTCCCCAATCTTTTTTTTGACAAAACGACCCCCAACATCTTTAAAAGGTGACAATTTAGTCCTTTCCTCAAATTCCGTTAAATTTTTAACCGAACATGTCACGTGACCCCCCTTTTTCAGTAAAATGACTTAAATGCCCCCATAAGAAAAAAAAAAACCCCGCTTCTCTCTCTCTCTCTCTCTCCCGTTATGTCTTCATCTCCGTCAACCTCTCTCACCTCTCACCTTCTCTATCTCTCTCTGTTTTGAAACCCTCAACATCATTGTTAGTATTTCCTCAGAAGTCGAGGTCGGAGTTCTCTCTTCGTCAGATCTCTTACCATCGCGAGCTCTTTTCGCCGGATATGACCATCGCGAGTAGTTCGTGACGGATTTATCATTTCCGACGGTGGACTCCTCTTCTCCAATTGTTCTCACGAGCGCCACTGTGGAAGAGAGGACGGTGACGAGCAAGTTTTCGTCGCGATGGCGGACTTTATCTTTTCCGGATATGTGTCTCGAGATCAGGCTGGCAATGGAATTGCGCTTTAGGCCGGAATTGTGAAGGAACTCACCAAATCTGGTTTGAGATCGTGAATGAAGCTGGCCAAAATTGAGAATGAAGCTTGCCGGAATCGTAGAGCAGCTGCCAACGCTGGTCATGGATGGATCTAGTTTGAGAGAGAAACAAAATAGAAAGGATGTAGGGGAGAGAGAGAGAGAGTCGCGGAGGAGAGATTTTCACGTGGGAAAGAAGAGGGAGAGGGATGTCGCTGGAGATAGAGAGTCGCCGGAGATAGGGATGTCGCCGGGATGACTTCTTTAGATTTTTTTAGATTTTTTATTTTGATTTTTGTTGAAAAAGAAATTATTCAATTTACTAAAATACCCTTTATTATGAGATCATGTGCAGTGCACATAACTTGCACTATCAAAATTTTAATGGAAGGACTAAACTGTCACCTTTGGTTGGAGGGATGAAGAGTAGGAAGGATGCAGAGAGTTAGCGGAATAGAGAGTAGGAAGGATAGAGAGAATTATAGTAATATTTCATATTGTTTGGTAGGATGAAGGGAGAGTTGAAAGGATAAAAAATACTTAAATTACTATATTGTCCATTTAAACTATTTGTCAATAATTTATTTAGAGGATAAAACAGTCTTTTTAATATTAAATTTGATGGATTGTTTGAGTCCTTCTATTGATGGAAAGATCTAATTTGGTGGGCCCTAAAAGAACGCACATCCCTCTACCTCTCCTCTCCCCCATCCTCTCCCTCCAACCAAACACACTGGGAATTCGCTAATTACTAGCGAATAAAACAGAGGGTAACCCCCTACAACTCAAAAACCGCCACCAGCCATCTCAGAAAGAACATAAGGTGTTCGCCTGATTAAACAGAATGAGTTACCAATGCTTTATAACTGTTGGAGGGATGAGATTGCAGTATCAAGACTAAAAACTCATTTCAACCTAGTTGCTTGTGCCGTCCTATGCGGCGTGAGGAAATGTCAACATCCATGATTCCATTCAATTTTTTATTTCTTTTTCTTTTTTCTTTACAAATGAAGAAGTCATCATCACTTTTTGCAACAAAGAAAATTGCAACTCAACTCCAGTGAATGCGCTATCAACTAATAGAAGCTAAACTAGATGAAGTATGAACTGGAGCCGGAAAAAAAGAAGTTTGAACTAAAAACTGACCTTCCCAAGGATGGACATTGCTTCTTTTGTAGCGCTTTTCTCCCTCTCTATGAAAAAAGGGAAAAGCGTTAAAATTTAACTATATGTTCATTTCACAACTCAAGCCATAATTTGAGTTATGATTTAAATTGTGTATGTGCCGTAATGAAAAAGTTCAATTTGAATTTTTATGAGAGAAAACACAGTAGCAATAAAAGTTAAGTTGTGACTTTGAGTTGTGAAATGAACAAAATAAAGCTTGATTTTCAACTTAAATAGTAAATAAATGAAATTAAAAAAAAAAGAGGCACATAGAAAATCAGAAATTGGAAAT
The DNA here is from genome assembly GCA_012066045.3 of Morus alba. NCBI lineage: Eukaryota > Viridiplantae > Streptophyta > Magnoliopsida > Rosales > Moraceae > Morus > Morus alba. The sequence continues at coordinate 11,673,499 of CP050237.2, forward strand.
TACATTCCACTTGTTGCATATCCTCATTGCCACCCACAACCCCAAAATCTTCTTGAACAATGCAAGCAGAATAACAGATGTCATGTAAGCTTCATTTACATTAAACTCATTCCTAAAAGAATAAAAAATAAAAAATGGACTAGTACTGCTTAATACTAAATATCCAATTCGAAATTTCATCATACCTAGCTTTTGCCATACTTAGACTCACTAAATTAATCCTAAAAATTCCGCAGCAGACAAGAATTACAACTTGGGATCAATTTCGTTTAGAAAATTTAAAGAAACCCAAGTCTTAAATTAGTCCAAAGTTGAGAAGGTAAAAAGCGAAACCAACGAAATTTCATAGAAAAAGGAATAAGAGAGAGAACAGACTGATGGTGCAGGTGAGAAGAAAACCGGAGTGGGAGTTTTGGAGAAGGGCAGAAGGTGCGTTGTAGTCAAAACGAGGTATGATTATGACTCCCCCATGTTGCTCCCATGGCTTCATCTCCTGTCGTTCACTAACCTCTGTCCCTGTCTCCTCTGTTTCAGTTGTTGTCGTTTCTTCTTCTTTGGCCATCGTTTTGCCCCTTTTCTTTCACTTGCCTTTTGTTGCGCTACTTTGGTGGCTGCAGACAAGACTTGCAGGTGGAACGCCAATTTCAAAACCCTTCGAATTCCGATTTCACATGGAAGTAATGGGAAAAGTCTAGGGTGGTATGCACTTCTGGGGCATACACATGGTACTCAATCGAATGGTGAAGAGGGCGTCCCAGATATGAGATCAACGGTGAAATAATGACCTGGGTTGCAATATATACATATATATATATATATATATATATATATATATATATATATATTGATAAGTATGGGTTGCACCTGGTCTCTTCACCTTGAGGGTCCGTTTTGCCGGAGGGATTAATAGGATAAGGAACGGAGGTGGAGTAGAAAGGAATAGATGAATTTTGATTTTTTTTTTTTTTTAATTTAGTTTGGTATAATAAGAAGAAATGATTATTGTTTGATATTGAAATGAAAAAAAAAAGGACAAGTTTTATTTACAAAATTACTGTATTGCCCATGCAAAATAAAGTGTTTTTTCCCCTTAAAATGTCCATTGCTTGATTAATAATATTGTTATACTCAGTATCTTCGAATTAAATAATCAATATTCAAGTTTTATGTATAAATAATTAAATTTTATGTTAAAAAATAAACAAGTGACAGACCTTCTAGATCTGGTGTTTTCTAATGACACTGGTGAATATGGTGCACGGTAGTTCACTAGGGGTGGTGGCACCAGAGTTTTAGCATCAGAAAGAAAGAAAATGAAAAAAGTCACTTTATTTTAAGGATATATTTTTTTTTTTTTTTATTTTAAATATTAATTTATAGTGTAAGTGTTTAATTTATTATTAAAAAATATTTTTCAGTCTAAATTTTTTTTTTACAACTAGTAAAAAAAAATTTCTAAGTAAATTAAGGTTTTTTATCATGTAACTTTTTTTTTTTTGCCGTGAAAGAAACAATTTTTTTACTAGTCATGTTATTTACTTAAAATAATTTTAAAATTTTGTATTTACGTAATTTAGTTTTATAAATCTGTCATTTATTATAATTTCTCAAATGAGTGGTTTTACTTTAATAAGAGATTATGATAAATATAGTTTAATTAAGTGTCGTACTAACTTGCCGTAAGAGTGGCGGATTTTTGAAGGACAAACGTTATACTGTTGACTTTGGGGCGATGGCTATGGCTAGCTAATCCGACTATCTATTTGTATTTATTGAGCGAAAGCTCACCTAAGTTTGTTCTTGAGTTAATAATGTGGACAAGAAGCAAGTTGCTTAACCATAATTGATGGACCGGCAGAGTGGGGCATGCCTGATGTGGGCAGAGAGTTATGGATATCACATGCTGTAAATTTCTTCACTTGAGTTAGCGTTATCTTAAACTATAACAACTTTTAACAAATTAAGGTCACGTTCATTTAATCGATTTAAGTTTTATTATAGTAAAAAATTTTAAAAAATAATCATATCTTATTTTTTTATTACAGTAAAAAATTATTACATAAAATCACATATCAACTCGAATCAATAAATTAAATGAATCATAAAGTTCTTGTTATTTAAACCACCGTTTATTTTATAAGTTTAAACCATTGTTTAAGTTTTTTTACTACAATATTTTCTTTAACAAAATTTAAATTTTTATTCAAATCTTTCTATCTAAATATGTGAACCAAATGGGTCATAAATGTTGCCAATTAATAAGGTTGCATTTGGTAGATGAATTCAAAATTATGATTTTAGATCTTAGTTTAAAATCAGTGTTTATTTACATTGATTCTAAATCATAATTCAGAATTAGTATTTGATTTGGATGATTATGAATCATGATTCAAAATCTGATGTGATGGTTTAAATTAAAATCACTCATGATTGTAAAACTATTATCTTCTTACTTCAAGGTGATTCAAACTCTTAATTCTTATAATTTTAAAATCATAATTTGAACTCAAAATTATGAATAATAATTATAATTTTAAAATCATAATTAGAATTAATCTTATTTAAATTTTCATACCAAACGACTCTTATGATGCCCATTTTATTCCCTGCGGTGTTTCTTCTCACATTCCATGATGTTTCCAGATCACCGTATTAAGAAAGGATCCAAAGCAAACCTCCCAAGTCAATTCAAAGTCAATAAAGTTCCGGCCCCACATAATTGATCCAATAATTTTATGCCCCGTTCTCTATTCCTACTTGATTTGGAATTGGTGAGAACTCTTAAAAGCTGTTTGGGTGTTTGAGATAAATAATTTAACAGAATCCAAAAAAAGGACCAGACATATAGACTTCATTACCAGCTGATCTTCTCCATGGCGCCACAGCAATGAATGCATCAAACACATCAAACACTCCTTGCAATACTACTAGTCAGAATACGAAAAGGTGCTCACAACCAGGTTAGTATACATATGGACAAACTTGAATAATCTTGATTAACTTTCATTTCTTTAAGGATTTAATTAATTTTTCCGCATTATATCATAAATTAATCTGCCCTCAGCTAATTTTATGCCAATTAGATGAGATTATGTAATATATCCCCTAAAAAAAAAAGATTCTAATAAATTGTTCCTAATCAGAAAGAATTAAGTTAATTCCATCTTACGTTGAAAGCTAAATATTAGCTGATATATGTAATATATTGATAGGATATCTAATATTCGATGCCTAATAAGATACAGTTTGTGGCTTTACCAGATTTGAACCAAGAGGAAAGTAAAGTTATTAGAGAAAACTGTAACGACTTTTGTGCAGAAAAATGCAAAACTAACAACGTCGTTTACACGGCTAATCATCTCTTTAGTAAAGTCACAAGTCCTTTCAGAACAACAATTACGAGCAACACGAAAAATATATTTACTTATAGTCTCTCTAAAAAAGAACAATTAAATTTTTTTTTTTTTTAGCACGAAGGACACTTTTATTGAAAGAAGTATCTTACAATCAGTTTCTTTTTTATGTGATAACTCGAGTTACGTTTACAATGAAAATATTAGACGTGATATTTGACAGTTTTATTAAGGATAAAATATTTAAATCTTACAACAATTAAATATAAAAAACCATAGATATATAAAGATATTTAGTCATCCCACTAAAACAGATTAATTTTTTAAAATAAAAGCTCAATAATCATAAAATCTAGTTCTTCTCCCTCACTTTTCTTCTAATCTCTCCTCAAAATCTCTAATAAGTTTGAACTTTGAAGTGTATTTAAAAGCTTAGTTATAAGCATATTTGGAAGTAAAATAATTCAAAGAGCATGTCATTATGCCAATCTGCATCCTAAAAATTAGGTGGGTGGTCCCATTTTTGTCCCTTTAAAATTAATGGCCAAATTTTTTTAAGCAAACTATCGCAATCGCAACTTTTTGTTTTAATTAAAAATAACATTTTTTTTTTTTACATTGATACATTATGATTTATTATTAATACACTATGATTTATCATTGATAAACTGATTTATTATTGATTTACCAATAATTTATCACTAATGAAGCGGTAAATTATTAATTTGAATTGGTTTATCATCACTAACTGATATTGGTCTATCAGTAATAAACTATTAAATCAATCAGTCATCCATAGATTTATTATTGATTCTTACATGATGTATCATTGAAAATGTCCACTTCTTTAATTTTACTAAACTTCTGCCATTTATATAAAAAAAAGATAATATTGATAAATATTTTTTGAAAGTACATGAGTCAAAATTTTTACTCTTTATTTTTGATTCACAACCTTTTTAGGTCAAATAATTAAACTAACAAAATAATATTTATCAAAAATAAGAGATAAAAGTCTAAATTTATGTACTCTCAAAGATAAATTCTCCTAAAAAAAAAATTGCTTTTTTTTTACCATCAAAACATCCCTTTATTTGGAGGCACCATCATAAACATCACTTAGATTTTTTTGTGTACTTGTTCTAATTGATATGCATCAACTCCACGAGGAATATTTCTTCTCTCTTTTAAAATGCCATATGCTTCTACTATGGTCTTTAGACTGATATGACTTCTTGTCTCTTTTAAAATGCTATGTGCTACCATGCTCTTTAGAGTGATATGATAAAAAATCTATTGTCGATAATCCTCATTCAAATGAAAATTTATAGATCCAACCCTCAAAAATTACAATTCTAAAAGGATAAATAGACATACCTGCAAGCGATAAATGTGGATAAAGATTAATCAAGATTAGATTAAATCAAGATAGACTAAACTCATTACTTATTTATAAATTGAGATCTAGGTAAACATATATGGTTGTTTTGTATAGAAGGCCTAAAACTATAAAAGAGAAGGGAAAGAAAAGGAAAAACAAAGGAGGTCGAGAAAAAGGGAAGCACATGTCTAGCCAAGGAGACCAAACTAAGTGGTCTTTATTCTTGTTTTAATTAGTTGGTCTGGTGAGTTTGGAAGTCTAATTTTAATTGGTTGGTTTGGTCAGTTTGGAAGCCTCGTCTTTTTTCAGTTACAGGTTTTATAAGTTTCAACTTTCAAATTGCCAAACTGACTGATTCTTTATTTTTATTTTTACCTTTTTAATATATTTTCAAAACATGTATGAGTATTTCTTTTATTTTCATACTTGTCAATTTTTTTTGCAATGTTATCTTCTCAATAACACTGATTCCATGATTCCATCAGAGGCTTGCAATATTTATAGTCGGTATACGCGACGGTGCTCAAAATCAGGTTAGTATACACATGGACAAACATGAATAATCTTGATTAACTTTCATTTCTTTAAGGATTTAATTAATTTTTCCGCATTATATCATAAATTAATCTGCCCTCAGCTAATTTTATGCCAATTAGATGGGATTATGTAATATATCCCCTAAAAAAAAGATTCTAATAAATTGTGCCTAATCAGAAAGAATTAAGTTAATTCCATCTTACGTTGAAAGCTAAATATTAGCTGATATTTGTAATATATTGGTAGGATATCTAATATTCGATGCCTAATAAGATACAGCTCGTGGCTTTACCAGATCTGAACCAAGAGGAAAGTAAAGTTATTAGAGAAAACTGTAACGACTTTTGTGCAGAAAAATGCAAAACTAACAACGTCGTTTACACGGCTAATCATCTCTTTAGTAAAGTCACAAGTCCTTTCAAAGCAACAATTACGAGCAACACGAAAATATATTTACTTATTATAGTCTCTCTAAAAAAGAACAATTATCATATTAGTGCATTGATTTTTTTTTTTCAATTTAAATGTTTTATTTTTTTAGCAGGAAGGACACTTGTATTGAAAGAAGTATCTTACAATTAGTTTCTTTTATGCGATAACTCAGAGTTAGAGTTACGTTTACAATGAAAATATTAGACGTGATATTTGACAATTTTATTAAGGATAAAATACTTGAGTCTTACATCATTAAATATAAATAACTATAAACATATAAGAATATTGGATCATCTTACTAAAATAAATTAATCTTGTAAGATAAAAGCTCAATTCTCATAAAGTCTAGTTCTTCTCCCTCACTTTTCTTCTAATCTCTCCTCAAAATTTCTAATAAGTTTGAACTTTGAAGTGTATTAAAAGCTTAGTTATAAGCATATTTGGAAGTAAAATAATTCAAAGAGCATGTCATTATGTCAATCTGCATCCTAAAAACTAGGTGGATGGTCCCATTTTTGTCCCCCCTTTAAAATTAATGGCCGAATTTTTTTAAGCAAATGATCGAAATCGAATTTTTTGTTTTAATTAAAAATAACTTTTTCTTACATTGGTCAATCACTGATACATTATAATTTATCATTGGTTAACTGGTTTATCATTGATTTACTAATAATTTATCACTAATAAAGCGGTAAATTATTAACTTGAATTGGTTTATCATCACTAACTGATACTGGTCTATCAGTAATAAACTACTAAATCAATCAGTGATATATTAATTTATTATTGATTCTTACATGATGTATCACTGATAAATGTCCACTTCTTTAATTTTACTAAACTTATGCTATTTATATAAAAAAAATGTAATCTTGATAAATACCTCTTGAAAGTGCATGAGTCAAGATTTTTACTCTTTACTTTTGATTCATAATCTTTTTAGGTCAAATAATTACACTAAAAAATGGGTATTTATCAAGAATAAAAGGTAAAAGTTCATACTCATACACTCTCAAATATATATTCTCCTTTAAAAAAAAAAAATTGCTCAAAGCGGCCCTTTATTTGGAGGTACCATCATAAACATCACTTAGATTTTTTTGTGTACTTGTTCAGTTGTTCTAATTGATATGCATCAACTCCACGAGGAATATCTTCTCTATTTTAAAATGCCATATGCTTCTACTATGATTTTTAGACTGATATGACTTCTTGTCTCTTTTAAAATGCTATGTGCTACCATGCTCTTTAGAGTGATATGATCAAAAATCTATTGTTGATAATCCTAATTCGAATGAAAAATTATAGATCTGACCCTCAAAAATTACAATTCTAAAATGAAAAATAGACATACCCGCAAGCAATAAGTGTGGATAGAGATTAATCAACATTAGATTAAGGGCTCAGAATCATTGTTTGTTTACAGTCATTTTGAATCATTATTTTGAATCAGTGTTTGGTTTGGATGATTCTGAATCACGATTTAGAATCTAATGTGATGTTTTAAACCAGAATCACTCATGATTCTAAAACCGCCCACCCTCTTGATTCGAGGTGATTCAAATCTCTGATTTTGAATCATGATTTGAACCTAAAATCATGAATCATGGTTCTGGTTTCAGAATTATGATTAGAATTACCATGGTTTGAATCCTCGTACCAAACAAACCCTAAATTTAAATAGACTAAACTCATCACTTATTTATAAATTGAGATCTAGGTAAACATATATCGTTTTTTTGTATAGAAGGCCTAAAACTATAAAAGAGAAGGGAAAGAAAAGGAAAAACAAAGGAGGTGGAGAAAAAGGGAAGCACATGTCTAACCAAAGAGACCAAACTAATTGGTCTTTATTCTTGTTTTAATTGGTTCGTCTGGTGAGTTTGGAAGTCTAATTTTAATTGGTTGTAGTCTTTTTTTCATTTGCCTTTAAGAGAAATTCTAACATAAAGACTATGTGATCACACTACTTTTTTTTTTATGTTTGTTTTTAATAGAAATTTTAACAGAAATGGGTTAAGTGAGACTAACTCAGATGATAAAATGAGAGTTTTTAAATTTAAGAGGCAAAATTAGAACCCAAAATTCAAAGAGCACCTATAAGAATAATTTAAAATTCTTTCATTCTCTCACTCTTTCTCTACAAAAGGCATGTATTAACTTATTATCGTAGATTATAATTATGTTTAATGTTCGTTTCTTATTTGTTCAACTTAGTGAATTGAGTTGTTCAAATTTTATTTTCAAATTCTATGGTACTAAATATGCTGGCTTGTAAAAACTACAAGATGCAAGAAAACCACACGATGCAATGCACAACATGAGCAGGAGCATGTAGGCGCTGTTCATTTCATCTATTCGAATTTTGTTATAGTTAAAAATTCTTAAAAACAGTTACATTTAACCTTTTTACTATAGTAAAAAACTCTCACATAAAATTACATCTTAACTTAAATTACAAACTCAAATAAGCGAATTAAAAAGGCCCGTAATGTCTTCTGGGCCTTGATTTCTATTTCTGTGCTGTCGCATTATGGAACGGGAAACTTCAGATGCCCATATAACTTGATACTCAGAGAGACTACAAACTCAACTCTTTCATTCCCTAAATTTTGTGTTTCATTTCCATTTCCATTTCTCTCACTTTGCTAGGATTACAATTCCCTTCAAAATAATCTCTTGGCTTAATGTCTTTATTAATTATGCAGCTATTATGAGTAGTAAATTATATCTTTGTACTTCTTCATCGCTCTATATATTATTAATTACTATATTTCAGGGACTGTGTACGCTAATGCACCAAAAAGATCACCACCAAGCAATCCACCGTCATCTACGCTTCACCGTCCTCCGTTTCCACTGTCACCTCCGCGTCCTCCGTCATCATCTCCGCCTCCACCGTCACCGTCGTCCACCTCCACTAGGACCGATTTCACCGACCAACCATACCAAGGATTTTTTAGAGGCGCATTTTTTTTTTGGGTAAAGTTTTGTTTTTAATTTTTTAGTATTTTTGTTTGTTCAATGGAAATTTTTGTTTTAGTGCTGAAGATGTAAATAATAATTTTTTTTGCATTATGAGAAATTGTTCTAGTCTCATTCAGAATTCAAAATGTTTTTAGTGTGTATGTACTTAATAATAGTGAATAAATTTTTAAGTGACATTATGTTTTTAGGATAATTAATCGTTGAAATGAAAAAAAAAAATTACATAGACGGTTTTTTTGGTCAATTTTTTTTTTTAATTTTATAAATAAATAAAAATATTTTTGTTTTCATTTAGCCTTTCTTTTGAATAATAGACGGTTTTGAATAAAGCTGTTGAATTTTGATGGTGTACTACGTTATTTTATCTAAACACTTTAGGTGTTGTACTGTTGTTGGACAAAAATAGTCCTCTATTTAACGGAGAACATTTAAGTTTTTTAATAGAGACTTGTGAACAAACTTTAAAGTAGTTAAATGAGGCATTTTAAGCTTAAGTGCCACTCGTATGAAAAAGCGAGTAAACTATATATATGTATATTCTTGTTGCTCTTAAGAACTGTACATTTTCATTTATTAAATTTAGTTAACTTACCCACACATTCGAATTTTTCAGGTGCAGATTTTTCTGGAGATTTCCCTTCCAATCACAAGAGTACTGGTAGTCAACATAAAGCTACAACAATAGGTAATCCAACAGTTAGATGTTATAATATATAGTTTATTTATTAATATATAGCTTTAAACATAACCAAAGAATATAAATTTAATCATGTACTCAATACAGTTACAATTTGTTGTTTATGAATTAAATCGGTTGACATGCTCAATTCTCTGTTTACTCAGGTATTGTAATTGGTACAACAATGCTTTTGATGCTTATTGTTTTGATAGTCTATTGTCTCAAGCGAAAGTGCTTTAGGAAGAAAGATAAGAAAAACATTGCAAATATTAAGGCATTCTTGAGGAGTCATGATTTAGTATTTCCCAGAGAATATAGCTATTGGGAGATCAAGAAAATGACCAACTTTTTCGCGGAAAAATTGGGTCAAGGAGGATTTGGCGATGTATACAAAGGAAAACTCCCAGACGGCCGTCTTGTGGCTATTAAAGTCTTGAGTGATTCAAAAGGCAACGGAGAGGACTTCATTAACGAGGTTTCCAGTATCAGCAGAACTTCTCATGTTAATATTGTATCTCTTTTAGGTTTCTGCTACAAGCCTAAAAGAGTCCTCATTTATGAATACATGTCAAATGGATCTTTAGACAAGTTGATATACAATCAAGGATCTTCGGATACAAACAGTTACCAATTAGAATGGAAGATGTTACATGAAATCGCTCTCGGCATTGCGCGAGGATTGGAGTACCTACACCGAGGCTGTAATACGAGGATTTTGCATTTTGACATTAAACCTCACAATATTTTGTTGGATGACAACTTTTGTGCAAAAATAGCTGATTTTGGTCTCGCCAAGCTAAGCAAAAGGGACCAAAGCACTGTGTCTGTGTTAGGAGCGCGAGGAACTAGGGGATATATCGCTCCAGAAGTCTGTTCCAATCACTTTGGAAGAGTTTCTTTTAAGTCAGATGTATATAGCTATGGAATGATGGTTCTTGAAATGGTTGGAAAGAGAAAAAATTTGGATACTAACGTGTCTCAAATCAGCAGAATATACTTTCCACACTACATTTATAAGCATGTTGAAGCAAGTCGTGATTTAGATTTTGATGGGATTAAGAATGAAGAGGAGGAAGAAATTGCAAAAAAGATGATATTAGTAAGTTTGTGGTGCATTCAAACCAATCCTCCAAATCGTCCATCCATGAGCAGTGTCATAGAAATGCTGCAAAGTGGACTTCAATCCTTGCCTTTTCCACCGAATCCCTTTCTATCTTCACCTACAACGTCACCTGAACATTCAGGTAAGTATTTTAGATACTGGTTAACTCTTAAAAGAATTAATGGGCATATTTGTTTCACACGTTTGAATTCATGATTATTCTATTGCAGGATATTTTTCTTTTAAAAAATTGAATAAAAAAAGATCTCGCCAATGAGTTCTCTCATAAAATTTGAATTCAGAATCAGAATTACTGACTTAAATGTGTAAACTACGCAGGCCATAAGAATCTTATATTTATGTCAAATCATATGACATATGAAGTGCGTTAATGTTGTTACTTTCAATTCTTGTCTTCTTAGAACTAAATACGACCAAATAATGCTTGTTTTCTAACAATTTAGACTTGAACTAACGCTTGATTCTGATTCTACTACAATACTTTTTTCTTACAGGAGCTTTGGACTAAAGAGAGGTACTGGGTGTCCTGTTTCATCTTTCTGGTGCACTTTTTTGTTTGACTTTTGTGAAACATAACCGAAGTATTGTTGAAGCCAAACTTACTGGCATCTTGTGATTGAATGAAACTTCATATTAAATATTTTAATTGTGATAAGCACTTTCTAATCATTTCAAAATAGACACACTAGTTTCAAAATAGACACACACTAGTAGGTGTTGGGGCTACTAAATTCTACACTAGGACATCGCAGGGTAGCGGATGTTGGCGTTGGGTTGATGGAGATAGCTCCGTCAGGACCTCTAAAGGGGACTAAAGATGTCCGGGTTCTAAGGTCCACTTCGTCGCCAAACAACCATAATGATATTGCAATACCCAAGAGAACAATGCAAAAGGGGAACAAAAAAAGTCGGAGTATGGTGGGAGGAGGAACTAAATGGTTGGTGAAAAATCTTTACTGAGCTTGGTATTCCTAAGGGTTAGTGGAGGGACGCAGGCTCTACAGAGTTATTTTTCGGAGATGACTTTAAACTTGCTCCAGAGACGAACTTTGGCTACCTCTAGAGATGATTTTCAGATGCTTCTAGAAAATTGACTCAAAGGTCTATCAATGGTGATGAGAATATTGATGAAGATTTGGATGATTTCAAGGTTCCACCCCAAGAACATCAAAGAGAACATCAAAGAGAACACGAGTCTGATGGTCATATACTTAATTAGACACTCTAAGCGTGATTTTTCTTTCAGGTCATCATGCTTGCTACGAAGTGAAGGGCTTTATTTATAGTGAAAGGAAAGTATAAGGTCTCATTCACTTCGCAGATTTAAGTTTTTAATTTGAGTTGAGATGTGATATATTCTGAAAGCTTTTAACTGTAAAAACCTTAAACTAAAAATTCAAATTAGTAAAATAAACAAAATCTAAATATATACCTGTTGAATTTTGATGGATTGCATAAATTAGTCCAAGGCATGGATTTGTGGCACTCTAGTGAGGAGTCTCAAGGAATGGCGTTGGTCCATTTAAAGCTTAGCTCCGTTCTCAAGTATTTGGGCCTTATAAAGTGAGTTGGGCTTACATGCAACATGCTCGACCCCAAAATAATTGAGAATGTTTGTTTTCGTCCTTTGATTATGAATCATAATTTTTTTTTTTTTTTTTCCAAAAAATACATATAAAATGAAAATAATTTTAAATCATATTCTAAATACATGAACTAAACGTCCACTTACTTGACGTGGGGTATCCATTAGCCATATCACCACTAGAATCCGGAAACATGGTTCTCAAATCACCTTTTAAGGTTATTGCTGATATCAATTTATAAAATACAGTTATTGTACTTCAAAAACAAAAAAGTATTAACGGTTCTGTCAAAGGTTAGTTTTATCCATCTCACAACTACATGTAACGACAGAATACAAGCGACTTTGGAAACATGAAAAAGTTAACAAACAAAATCATGCACAAAATTGTCGACTGACGAGATTCGGATTCCCACTTTCACAATAACTCTTCGAGCATCTTTCTATTACTGCAAACATCCCCCAAACATATCGGTTAATCCCGCCTTTAATGCTTCCGGCCTTTTGCTTTGACATTTGAAATCAGTGCCTTGACACAAAATCGTGGCTTTGTGCTGACTAGATTTTGTGGAAGAACTGATACAGCAACTACCAATGACCCATTCGGTACACCCGGAGAGAGGTAGTAACTCAACAAGTACCGAAAGCTGCAAATTTGGACATTTAGTTGGAATAAGTAGGAAAATGAAAGACAGTATAATGTCGCTGAATTGGCGAAGAATGTGATGGGGTTTTAGGTTTCACCTCTGGAGATTTAAGGCTCACTATGGAATCTGGCACAACATCTTTAACTGCGGCAGCCACGGTCGAAAAGCAGCTGTTCCGGTCGAACAAATTTGAAGCAGGTGATGTACCTTTAGTGACCTTCATCTCAGTCTCTTCGATTCCTCTTCTGTTGTATCCAACTGCGAACTACAAGATCAATTTAAATACTTGCTATTATGATAAAAATTCGTTGCACCAAAACAGAAAGATGCATTACAAGAAAATATGGTGATGTTGCAACAAATATCACCATGATTATATAACGAATTAAGTCAACTGGCAATGGCTAAAGTAAACACAATCACGGGCAGAGACTTTCATTTGGTCATGACTCATATACATCATATTGAGGCTGCAATTTGTAGTTGGCCCCACACACACAAAAAGGATCAAACGAAGGGCAAATAGAGGAAACCTAGGTTTCTCCTTTACTTCTTACCATACCGCACTGTACAAAACCAGATTTCCTCATTTTCTTCTTATCCTAAAAGGGCTGACACCATGGAAAAGAGTAATAGTTTTCTACGAAAACAAATTATAACATTTACCTTTAAAGGCCGTGCAAGCTTGTTTTGTTTATCATTCACGAACTCAAGAACAAGCCGTGATACAACTACGCGTAGTTCGTTTTCATTCAAAGTACAAGTAGCTTGGATGGGAAAGATGCGGTGACACCACCTGCACGGCTGCACCATATTAATCACGGTTCCAACTGAACATATTTGAGAAAAAATAACCAAGATTAACTATTTACTTGGAAATAAACAGCAATTCCTATTTAAGACATGGGGTAAAAAGAAAAGAGATCTACTACTCACTGGGGTGAACTAGAACCTGCAGATTCCAGCGACTGAAAAATCTCTGATACAATATTGACAGTGTCAAAAGAGGTGCCTCTGGTGAAGGTAAAGAGAAGCAAGCCACTCCTCGTCAGCTTAACTAGAGAAAGAACAGAATTTCTCTCTTCCATTGTATCAATCTTTGCTGAGGATAAAGGAAACTCTCCCGAACGATTCCCTGTCGTAGCAAACGACATGTCACTATACTACAAAAAGGCATCAAATACTATACATTGCAAAGGGTTTGACCAAACCCCAGCGCACATCGAGTGATAGTCACCATGAAAGTACCAGGTTTGTCCTCAGAGTTATCAGCATCGTTGCTTTCTTCACCATTGATGTGTTCACCATCTACATCATCCGTGCATGTTTTCCTTCTCTTAGAAGTAGAATTTTCATCAGAGCTATCTGAACCTTCTTTAGTTCAAGTAGTTACACACGCAACAAACTGCAAAACAAATACGAAATGGACGACCAATAATATTTTAGCAGAAATAGAATAATTTGCACAAATGGTCCGTTTGGTTGGAGAGATGGAGAGTAGGAAGGATAGAGAGAGTTATAAGGATAGAGAGTAGGAAGGATAGAGAGAATTATAGTAATCTTTCATATTGTTTGGTAGGATGAAGGGAGAATTGAAAGGATAGAAAATAGTTAAATTACTATATTGTCCTTTTAAACTATTTGTCAATAATTTATTTAGAGGATAAAACAGTCTTTTTAATATTAAATTTGATGGATTGTTTGAGTCCCTCTATTGATGGAAAGATCCAATTTGGTGGGCCCTAAAAGAAAGCACATCCCTCCACCTCTCCTCTCCCCCATCCTCTCCCTCCAACCAAATAAGTGATTAGCCCTCTCCCTCCACCCCTCTCCATCCCTCCATCTCTCCCTCCAACCAAACACACTGGGAATTCGCTAATTACTAGCGAATAAAACAGAGAGTAACCCCCTACAACTCAAAAACTGCCCCCAGCCATCTCAGAAAGAACATAAGGTGTTCGCCTGATTAAACAAAATGAGTTACCAATGCTTTATAACTGTTGGAGGGATGAGATTGCAGTATCAAGACTAAAAACTCATTTCAACCTAGTTGCTTGTGCCGTCCTATGCGGCGTGAGGAAATGTCAACATCCATGATTCCATTTAATTTTTTATTTCTTTTTCTTTTTTCTTTACAAATGAAAAAGTCATCATCACTTTTTCGCAACAAAGAAAATCCCAACTCAACTCCAGCGAATGCGCTATTAACTAATAGAAGCTAAACTAGATGAAGTATGAACTGGAGCCGGAAAAAAAGAAGTTTGAACTAAAAACTGACCTTCCCAAGGATGGACATTACTTCTTTTGTAGCGCTTTTCTCCCTCTCTATGAAAAAAGGGAAAAGCGTTAAAATTTAACTATATGTTAATTTCACAACTCAAGCCATAATTTGAGTTATGATTTAAATTGTGTATGTGAGAGAAAAACACAATAGTAAAAGAGTTAAATTTAAATAGTAGCAATAGAAGTTAAGTTGTGACTTAAATTGTGAAATGAACAAAGTCAAAGCTTTATTTTCAACTTGAATAGTAAACAAATGAATTAAAAAAAAAAAGACGCACATAGAAAATTAGAAATTGGAAATTACATTTCACTTGTTGCATATCCTCATTGCCACCCACAACCCCAAAATCTTCTTTAACAATGCAAGCAGAATAACAGATGTCATGTAAGCTTCATTTCCATTAAACTCATTCCTAAAAGAATAAAAAAATAAAAAATGAACTAGTACTGCTTAATACTAAATATCCAATTCGAAATTTCATCATACCTAGCTTTTGCCATACTTAGACTCACTAAATTAATCCTAAAAATTTCGCAGCAGACAAGAATTAAAAAACCCACTTGGGATCAATTTCGTTTAGAAAATTTAAAGCAAACCCAAGTCTTAAATTAGTCCAAAGTTGAGAAAGTAAGAAGCGAAACCAACGAAATTTCATAGAAAAAGGAATAAGAGAGAGAACAGACTGATGGTGCAGGTGAGAAGAAAACCGGAGTGGGAGTGTTGGAGAAGGGAAGAAGGTGCGTTGTAGTCAAAACGAGATATGAATATGACTCTCCCATGCTGCTCCCATGGCTTCATCTCCTGTCGTTCACTAACCTCTGTCCCTGTCTCTGTTTCAGTTGTTGTCGTTTCTTCTTCTCTGGCCATCGTTTGCCCCTTTTCTTTCACTTGCCTTTTGTTGCCCTACTTTGGTGGCTGCAGACAAGTTTTGCAGGTGGAACGCCAATTTCAAAACCCTTCGAAACATGGAAGTAATGGGAAAAGTCTAGGGTGGTATGCACTTCTGGGGCATACACATGGTACTCAATGCAATGTTGAAGAGGGCGCCCCAGATATGAGATCAACGGTGAAATAATGACCTGGGTTGCAATATATATATATATATATATATATAAGTATGGGTTGCACTTGGTCTCTTCACGTTTTGTACAATTACTTGAGGGTCCGTTTTGCAGGAGGATTGATAGGATAGGGAACGGAGGTGGAGTGGAAAGGAAGAGATGAGTTTTGAATTTTTTTTTTTTTTTTTTAAAATTTGGTTTGGTATGATAAGAAGAAATGATTATTGTTTGATATTGAAATGAAAAAAAAAAAGACAAGTTTTATTTACAAAATTACTGTATTGCCCGTGCAAAATAAAGTGTTTTCTTTCCCTTAAAATGTCCATTGATTAATAATAATGTTATACTCAATATCTTCGAATAAAATCTTCAATACTCAGTTTTATGTATAAATAATTAAATTTTATGTAAAAAATAAACAAGTGACAGACCTTCTAGATCTGGTGTTTTCTAATGACACTGGTGAATATGGTGCACGGTAGTTCACTAGAGGGTTGCCAGCACCAGAGTTTTAGCTTCTAAAATTGGGTATATTAGAAGGGAAGGCAAATAGAAAGAAAGAGAATGAAAAAAGTGAATGTAGTAAATAAAATATTTATGAAATTAAATTAAGTAAACAGTAAATTTTAAAATTATTTAAAATAAATATTAATTTATCGTATAAATATTTTATTTACGATTAGTAAAAAGATATTTTTTCGTGTAAATTTCTTTTTATGATTAGTAAAAAATTTCTAAGTAAATAAAGGTTTTTTATCATGTAACATTTTTTTTAACCAGTCGTGAAAGAAATAATTTTTTTTTACTAGTCATGTTGTTTACTTAAAATAGTTTTAAAATTTTGTATTTACGTAATTTAGTTTTATAAATCTTTCATTTACTATAATTTTTCAAATGAGTGGTTTTACTTTAATAAGAGATTATGATAAATATAGTTTAATTAAGTGTCGTACTAACTTGCCCTAAGAGTGGCGGATTTTTGAAGGACAAACGTTATACTGTTGACTTTGGGGCGATGGCTATGGCTAGCTAATCCGACTATCTATTGGTCACTCACGACAAGTACATTAGCTAATCCGACTAAGAAGTAACAAGTAAAACTGGACAATCCATAACTAGACATGCGTTGTTATATTGTCTACTATTTTGTGAGATAGAATTTGTATTTATTGAGCGAAAGCTCACCTAAGTTTGTTCTTATCGTAAATAATGTGGACAAGAAGCAAGTTGCTTAACCATAATTGATGGACCGGCAGAGTGGGGCATGCCTGATGTGGGCAGAGGGTTCTGGATATCAAATGCTTTAAATTTCTGCACTTGAGTTGGCGTTATCTTAAACTATGACAACTTTTAACGTATTAAGAGATGTTTTATAGGAGAATTCATATTATGATTTGAATCATAGTTCATGGTTTGTTGAATCATAGTTCATGATTTGTTATAATATTTTTTTTTATAAAAAATACATATAAATCGAAAATAGTTTTAATTTCATAGTTATAATTTATGAACCAAACGTAAAGTTCTTGTTATTTAAACTTTCGTTTATTTTATAAGTTTAAACTACTGTTTAAATTTTTTTACTATAATATTTTCTTTCACAAAATTTATATTTATATTTAAACCTTTCTATCCAAATATGTGAACTAAATGGTCATAAATGTTAACCAATTAATACAACTAAATAAGTTATAAATGTTATCAATATTTGGTAAATGAATCCAGAACATGATTGATTAAACTTAACCTCCAAGTCAATTCAAAGTCAATAATGTTCCGGTCCCACATAATTGATCCAATAATTTTTATGTCCGTACTCTATTCCTGCTTCATTTGGAATTAGAAAAGCTGTTTGGGTGTTTGAGATAAATAATTCAGCAGAATCCAAAAAAACGACCAGACACAGAGACTTCCTTACCAGCTGATCTTCTTCACGGCGCCAACACTGTTTGCAGCAGATACTTCTTGCAATACTACTAGTCAGAATACAAAAAGGTGCTCACAACCAGGTTAGTATACATATGGACAAACTTGAATAATCTTGATTAACTTTCATTTCTTTAAGGATTTAGTTAATTTTTCCGCATTATATCATAAATTAATCTGTCCTCAGCTAATTTTATGCCAATTAGATGAGATTCTGTAATATATCCCCTAAAAAAAAGGAAAAAGAAAAAAAAAAGATTCTAATAAATTGTGCCTAATCAGAAAAGTTAATTCCATCTTACGTTGAAAGCTAAATATTAGCTGATATACATAATATATTTAATAGGATATCTGATATTCGATGCCTAATAAGATACAGCTTGTGGCTTTACCAGATCTGAACCAAGAGGAAAGCAAAGTTATTAGAGAAAATGTAACGAATTTTGTGCAGAAAAATGCAAAACTAACGACTTCATTTACACGGCTAATCATCTCTTTAGTAAAGTCACAAGTCCTTTCAGAACAACATTTACGAGCGACAAGAAAATATATTTACTTATTATAGTCTCTCTAAAAAAGAACAATTATCATATTAGTGCATTGATTTTTTTTTTTTCAAATTTAAAATTTTTTTTTTTAGCACGAAAAACACTTGTATTGTGAGAAGTATCTTACAATCAGTTTTTTTTTTTTTTTTTTTTTTTATGCGATAACTCGAATTACGTTTATAGTAAAAATATTAGACGTGACATTTAACAATTTTGTTAAAGGTAAAGTATTCAAGTCTTACATTGACTAAATATAAATGTAATTACAAACATATAAGAATATTGGATCATCTTATTTAAATAAGTTAACATTTTAAAATAAAAACTCAATTCTTATAAAGTCTAGTTCTTCTCCCTTATTTTTCTTCTAATCTCTCCACAAAATCTCTAATAAGTTTGAACTTTGAAGTGTATTTAAAATCTTAATTATAAGCATATTTGGTAGTAAATTAATTCAAAGACCATGTCATCATGTCAATCTCATCCTAAAAATTAGGTGGATGGTCCCATTTTTGTCCACCCTTTTAAATTAATGGCTGAATTTTTTTAAGCAAATGATCGAAATCAAACTTTTTGTTATAATTAAAAATGACATTTTTCTTACATTAGTCAACTACTTATACATTATAATTTATCATTTTTATCATTGATTTACCAATAATTTATCACTAATGAAGCGGTAAACTATTAATTTGAATTGGTTTATCATCACTAACTGATATTGGTTTATCAGTAATAAACTACTAAATCAATCAGTAATACATCGATTTATTATTGATTCTTACATGATGTATCACTGATAAATGTCCACTTCTTTAATTTTACTAAACTTATGCTATTTATATGAAAAAAGGGTAATCTTGACAAATACCAATTTAAAGTACATGAGTCATGATTTTTACGCTTTATTCTCGATTCATAATTTTTTTAGTCAAATAATTATCATAACAAAAATGTATTTATTAAGAGTAAATGATAAAAGTTTAGACTCATACACTTTTAAGAGTAAATTTTTTATTTTTATTATTTTTTTTAAAAGGCTTAAAACGGCCCTTTATTTGGAGGTACCATCATAAACATCACTTGGATTTTTTTGTGTACTTTTTCTAATTGATATGCATCAACTCCACAAGGAATAATTGATATGCATCAACTCCACAAGGGATATTTCTTCTCTCTTTTAAAATGCTATATGCTTCTACTATGGTCTTTAGACTGATATGACTTCTTGTCTCTTTTAAAATGCCATGTGCTACTATGCTCTTTAGAGTGATATGATCACAAATCTATTCTAAATAATCCTCATTCGAATGAAAATTTACAGATCTGACCTTCAAAAATTACAATTCTAAAAGGAAAAATAGACATACCCGCAAGCGATAAGCGTGGATAGAGATTAATCAAGATTAGATTAAATCTAAATAGACTAAACTCATCCTTTATTTATAAATTGTGATCTAGGTAAACATATATCGTTTTTTTTTTTTTTTGTGTGTATAGAAGGCCTAAAACTATAAAAGAGAAGGGAAAGAAAAGGAAAAACAAAGGAGGTGGAGAAAAAGGGAAGCATATGTCTAACCAAAGAGACCAAACTAAGTGGTCTTTATTCTTGTTTTAATTGGTTGGTCTGTGAGTTTAGAAGTCTAATTTTAATTGGTTGATTTGGTCAGTTTGGACTTTGGAAGCCTCGTCTTTTTTCAGTTACAAGTTTCGACTTTCAAATTGCTAAACTTACCGATTCTTTATTTTTATTTTTATCTTTTTAATATATTTTCAAAACATGTATGAGTATTTCTTTTATTTTCATACATGTCAAATTTTTATGCAATGTTATCTTCTCAATGACGTAATGTAGTTCAATGTTTTTGTAATTAATTAAGAAAAAAAAGAAGAAAAGAAATGGCTAATCCGCCCATTCAACTCCTCATTTCTCAAACTCAATTAGCCTCTTTCTAATTTTTGGGTTAGTATCATCGGTATCCCTAAATTTTAGGATCATTTAAAATTTTATATCCGAATTTTAAAAACTCACACTTTATTTCTTAAATTTTAAATTAGTCCCACTTATCCCTCTCTAGTAGAATTTTTGTTGAAATCAGAGAAAAAAAAAGAGTTAAATGGCCATGTAGTCTTTTTTTCATTTGTATTTAAGAGAAATTCTAACATAAAGACTATGTGATCACACTACCTCCTTTTTTATGTTTATTTTTAATAGAAATTTTAACAAAAATGGGTTAAGTGAGACTATCTCAAAAGGTAAAATGAGAGTTTTTAAATTTTAGAGGCTAAATTAGAACCTAAAATTCAAGGAGCGCCGATAATAATAATTCAAAATTCTTTAATTCTCTCACTCTTTCTCTACAAAAAGCATGTATTAGCTTATTATCGTAGATTTTAATTATGTTCAATGTTCGTTTCTTATTTGTTCAACTTAGGTGCATTGAGTTGTTCAACTTTTATTTTCAAATTCTGTAGTACTAAATAAGCTGGCTTGTAAAAACCACAAGATGCAAGAAAACCACATGATGCAAGGCACAATATGAGCAGTTACATATAGGTTTCGTTTATTTCACTTATTTAAATTTAAAATTTAAATTTTATTATAATAAAATTTTTTAAAAAATAATTATATTTAATTTTTTATTATAATAAAAAATTATCATAAAGTTACGTTTTAATTTAAATTAAAAATTTAAATCGGTGAATTAAATTAAATGGGCCCGTAATGTCTTTTGCGCCTTCATTTCCATTTCTGTGCTGTCGCATTATGGAACGGGAAACTTCAGATACCCATATAACTTGATACTCAGAAAGACTACGAACTCAACTATTTCATTCCCTAAATTTTGTGTTTTATTTCCATTTCCTTTTCTCTCTCTTTGCTAGGATTACAATTCCCTTCAAAATAATCTCTTGGCTGAATGTCTTTATTAATTATGCAGCTATTATGAGTCGTAAATTCTATCTTTGTACTTCTTCATGGTTCTATAATTAATTAATTACTATATTTCAGGATTTGTGTCGTTTAATCAAACATCAAGGTCACCACGCAATAATATGTCACCTCCACCGTCATCTCCGCTTCCACCGTCATCTCCGCCTCCACTGTCACCTCTGCGTCCACCGTCATCTCCGCCTCCACCGTCACCTCTGCGTCCACCGTCATCTCCGCGTCCACCTTCACCTCCGCCTCCACCGTCACCTCTGCCTCGACCTCCACTAGGACCGATTTCATCACCTCGACCAACAAGGTCACGACTTCCACCAAGCAATAATACGTCACCTCCGCGTCCACCGTCATCTCCGCGTCCACCGTCACCTCCGCGTCCACCTCCACTAGGACCGATTTCATCACCTCGACCAACAAGGTCACGACTTCCACCAACACCGTCACCGATTTTTTTGGGTAAAGTTACATAGACGTTTTTTTTTTTTGGGTAAAGTTTTGTTTTTAATTTTATAAATAAAAAATATTTTTGTTTTCATTTAGCCTTCCTTTTGAATAGTTTTGATATATATGTTTATTTTGTCCTGAGGATTTTGCTATTTGATAATTAGTAATATATGAATTTTATAATGCACTTTTTATGAAATGATGTGTGATAATTAATTGTTATGAACATTTAATTATATGTTTTATTCTTTTCCTTTTTATGAGTTTATTTATTTATTTATTTTATTTATTGATTTTTTATCTGCTTTGACCTATGATTAGTATAAGAAAATAAGTCTAACTGTAAGATATTTTAAAATTTGAAGTGCCACGCTAGAAAATGAGTAAATGTCAGGAATAAACACAGAAATGCCATTCAAAAGATGCAATCTTTATATCTATGCCATCCAGTGGGATTTATAACTATTATCCAATTTTTAGTGTTCTAAACAGTATTTAACTAATCAAATTATATTACATCATTACATGATAAGTATAAAAGCGTTAGTTAAAAAATAATTTAAATTTTTTTATATGACGTAACATGATATTATTAATTAGACACTAATTGAGACATTAAAATTAAATAAAAGATCCGAGTCTCACCCAATAATATAAACTTATGATTATGCCACTCAAGTCACCAGAAAAAGTCCTACCTAATATTGTATTTAAATTATTATTTTCTTTTTGACAAAAATGACCTGACATCCTTGGAGAGTATCCTGGTCATAATATATATAATTTTTTAAAGTCAATAAACATGACATAAATATGAAGCTGTTGAATTTTGATGGTATACTACGTTATTTTATCTAAACACTTTAGGTGTTGTATTGTTGTTGGACAAAAATAGTCCTCTATTTAATCGAGAACTTTTATGTTTTTAATAGACTGTGGCCAAAATTTAAAGTGGTTAAATGAGTCATTTTAAACTTAAGTGCCACTGATGAAAAAGCGAGTAAATATATGTATATTTTTGTTGCTCTTAAGAACTGTACATTTTCATTTATTAAATTTAGTTACCTTACCCACACATTCGAATTTTTCAGGTGCAGGTTTTTCTGGAGATTTCCCTTCCAATCACAAGAGTAGTGGTAGTCAACATAAAGCTACAACAATAGGTAATCCAACAGTTAGATGTTATAATATATAGCTTTAAACATAACCAAAGAATATAAATTTAATCATGTACTCAATACAGTTACAATTTGTTGTTTATAAATTAAATCGGTTGACATGCTCAATTCTCTGTTTACTCAGGTATTGTAATTGGTACAACAATGCTTTTGATGCTTATTGTTTTGATAGTCTATTGTCTCAAGCGAAAGTGCTTTAGGAAGAAAGATAAGAAAAACATTGCAAATATTAAGGCATTCTTGAGGAGCCATGATTTAGTACTTCCCAGAGAATATAGCTATTGGGAGATCAAGAAAATGACCAACTTTTTCGCGGAAAAATTGGGTCAAGGAGGATTTGGCGGTGTATACAAAGGAAAACTCCCAGACGGCCGTCTTGTGGCTGTTAAAGTCTTGAGTGATTCAAAAGGCAACGGAGAGGACTTCATTAATGAGGTTTCCAGTATCAGCAGAACTTCTCATGTTAATATTGTATCTCTTTTAGGTTTCTGCTACAAGCCTAAAAGAGTCCTCATTTATGAATACATGTCAAATGGATCTTTAGACAAGTTGATATACAATCAAGGATCTTCGGATACAAATAGTTACCAATTAGAATGGAAGATGTTGTATGAAATCGCTCTCGGCATTGCTCGAGGATTGGAGTACCTACACCGAGGCTGTAATACGAGGATTTTGCATTTTGACATTAAACCTCACAATATTTTGTTGGATGACAACTTTTGTGCAAAAATAGCTGATTTTGGTCTTGCCAAGCTAAGCAAAAGGGACCAAAGCACTGTGTCTGTGTTAGGAGCGCGAGGAACTAGGGGATATATCGCTCCAGAAGTCTGTTCCAATCACTTTGGAAGAGTTTCTTTTAAGTCAGACGTATATAGCTATGGAATGATGGTTCTTGAAATGGTTGGAAAGAGAAAAAATATGGATCCTAACGTGTCTCAAATCAGCAGAATATACTTTCCACACTACATTTATAAGCATGTTGAAGCAAGAAGTGATTTAGATTTTGATGGGATTAAGAATAAAGAGGAGGAAGAAATTGCCAAAAAGATGATATTAGTAAGTTTGTGGTGCATTCAAACCAATCCTTCAAATCGTCCATCCATGAGCGGTGTCATAGAAATGCTGCAAAGTGGACTTCAATCCTTGCCTTTTCCACCAAATCCTTTTCTATCTTCACCTCCAACGTCACCTGAACATTCAGGTAAGTACTTTAGATACTGATTGATTTTTAAAGAATTAATGCGCATGTTTGTTTCACATGTTTGAATTTATGATTTTAATTTTATTACAATATTTTTTTCTCACAAAAAAATTAAATAAAAAAAGATCCCACCAATAGGTTCTCTCATAAAATTTAAATTCAAAATCAGAATTACTGACTTAAACGTATAAACCAAACAAGCATAAGAATTTTACATTTATGTCATATCATATGACACATAAAGTGCGTTAATTTTGTTACTTTCTATCATTGTTTTCTTAGAGCTAAATACGACCAAACAACGCTTGTTTTCTAATAATTTAGTCATATCAGATGTAATACTGAGCACAAATTTTAATACTATACATTTCATATGTTAAAAAAGAAAATGCTTTTTTTTTTTTTTTCAAAAAAAAGAGAAGAAAATAATAGCCTAACAAAAAAAGAAAAGAGAAGAAAATGTTGCATTGATCCTTTTCAGTATTGATTTTTGTTTAGTTAATATGGAGACATCTTATTTCAGGAGCTTTGGACTAAAGAGAGCTACTGGGTGTCCTGTTTCATCTTTCTGGTGCACTTTTTTTGTTTGACTTTTCTGAAACATATCTGAAGTATTGTTGAGACCAAACTTACTAGCATCTTGTGATTGAATGAAACTTCATATTAAATATTTTAATTGTGATAAGCACTGGCTATGTGGGTGTATGAGAATTTGAAAACATTAGTTAAGGTTTCTTATGATGCTTAACTAATTTAAGATTGCAGCTTTATGATTAACTTGATAATTACAAAGCTTAAATGATGTGATTCTATTTAGTACCCTTAATAGCTCAACATTATCTAGAATGAGTGTTAATTGAATATATATATATATATATATATATATATATATATTTCCATGCACTACAATTTGGGCATACACGATTACAGTCCCTATCAAGACCCAGTCTGTGTGTGCATGCCAACTGCATCACATGTGATATGACTAGTCTAAGGTCATGATAAATGTAATCCTTTTCTGACACATCAAGAGTTTTCTTTGTAATTGTATATGTGAATTTTTGGGATCATGGAGATTGGAGACGGATGCCCTTCATTTCATTAATATTAGTTTTTAATTTTAGTTTTATTAGAGTTAAAATTCTTACAAAAAATCACAAATAATTTTTTTTGTTATATTAAAAAGTTCACATAAAATTACATTTTAATTTAAATTAAAAATTCAAATCAACGAATTGAATGAGGTTAAAGATTCAATGTTAAAAATTAAATTCATTATGAGAAAATTAGATAGTAGACTCTTTTTTTACTATCATTTTAAACAAATGACCGAACTTTTTTTATTAATTATTTTAATAAAATGACCGTTTAGTAATGAACCGACCGTTAAATATGTACATATATATCAATTTTATTTCTAAATTAAGGTTTTGGTTATTGAGATATTGGAGTGTGATTTTGGAAGCTCAATATTTCTTGCTTCGTCCGTGAATCACCAATACGTACTATTATATTTTCTCAATTATTTTGTTCTTAAATAACATTGTGTTAAATTAATATCAAAAAAATATGTTTAGGAAAAAATTTTATCATTTAAATTTAAATATAATATAAAATTTTTAATATTTTAATTTTTTATCCTTTAAACTAATAAAAATTTTGAACAAATTTATTACTTAAGGCACATTATAATAAATTTATAAATTTAAAGGATAATTTATTAAAATTAAAAATTTTAAAAATAATTTATTAAATTACAATAAATTTAATAGGCAATTGTGTCAGAAATCCATTTTCTTTTTTGGTTGAGTGCAACTAATGCAGTAGGTTGGGGCCCATTCATCTCATATTTTGTATTAAGCCCATTACCATTGGAAAAAAGAAAAAAAAAAAAAAAAAAATAGTTTACTCATGATAAGAAAAGTAAAATCTGCAAGCATACAATTACAAAATCTCAAATACACAATAAATGTTATTTTTATATTTTCCTTCTGTAAAAGTCATTTTCACCGTCACAATTACAAAATCTCAGATACACGAAAAATGGTATTTTTATATTTTTCCTTCTATAAAAGTCATTTTCACCGGCACAATTACAAAATCTCAAATAAAAAAAAAAAAAAAAAAATGAAAATGTGCAGTAAAAAACAAAAACTAAAGAGAACATAACTACACCCGTGCAGTGCCCACACATACATACATCATCACCACCTGCAAAAGTCTTTCAGAGACTCAAGCTCTGGCAAAGTGTGTCAATGGCTGGCGCCTATCACCGACACGTCTAACAACAACGATCGCAAGCCCTCAATGCCCGCCAACCGGACGCCGTAGTAGCGCCGGCACCGGCTGTCTCTTCCGGTGACTCTCCGAGCGAATTCCGGCCACTTCCTTTCAGTCGTGGACATGCTGCGGCGGAAACCCCCTGCGCTCCTCTTCCTCCGCGCGCTCTTCTCGACCGTCGCGTTTCTCTGCATCTTCTTCCTCTTCAGGAACTCTGAGTCTCTCCGCTACCTCCAGAGCTTCTCGTCGTCTTCTTCTTCTGTTGCCTTTCCTTTCGATGATTCCGCTTCCGTTAGTCCCTTTTTCTCTCCCTTCTTTACGAATGTTGCAATATGAATCGTTTTCTCGTGCTTTAGTTTGTTCGTTTTGATGAAGAACGAGAAATTAGAGAAGAAATTTAGTTTTGCTTGGCCATTGGCTGAGAATGTTATTATTCTTGAATTAAAAAAAAGAGAATATTATTATTCGCCAATTTATAGTAAATTGCTTCTACTCTGCTTTGTTTATAAGAGGAATTATTGTGTGAAGATAGATTTTGTGTTGTGTTTTAGAATGATGTGCATGTGGGAAGATTTCAACGACAAAAATTTGCGGTGTGATTAAATTATCATATCCTTGGATTCAACGTTCTAACATTTTAATGGAGAAAGTTTATAAATGAATAATTATTTAAGAGAATCTTTAGATTTTGTTTTCTCAAACATGGACAAAAGCGATGTAAGAGAAGCTTTCGGGTGGGGTTTATATAAAGAAGGAATAGTGTTGGAATTTTAATGCAGAAAGTATAGAAATGAATGATTATTTGAGTAACTTTGTAGATTTTGTTTGACGATTTAACTTTGTAGAAATGAATTTATTTAGTAGCTTTGGTGTGGGGGTAATTTAAGGAAGGAATAGTGTTGAACTTAATTATGGTAAAAACATATTTAACCTTGATATTACTAAATGCATCAAATTCCCATTACAATTAGACCCGAGTGTGCTAATTACCATATAAAGATGTGCTGGTTTATTTTTATTGACAAACAATTTTGGAATTGTTTGGAATTAATTATCTCTTTTTTCTTGAACGGGTTATGGAGCATTGTCGCCCTTTGTTGCTAACCATGCTAAGGAATGAATCCTGCATTTTATTTTACTTTCATTCAGTTTATAGGCTTAACTTTGTGCTCAACTAAATCAATTGCATGTTTGCTTTAATACTTGTCCATTTGAACTCCGGTAGGTCAGCAAGGAATTTACGCTTGACAAAGTTTTGAAGGATGCCTCCATGCTCGACAATACTGTTATTTTAACAACATTAAACGAAGCATGGGCAGCTCCAAATTCTGTTCTCGATCTCTTTCTTGAGAGTTTCAGGATTGGAAATGGCACCCTTAAGCTGTTGAACCATTTGGTTATTATTGCCTTGGATGAAAAAGCATTTACACGTTGTGTGGAAGTCCACAAGTATTGCTTTCCTCTTGTAACTGAAGGAGTTGATTACCATCAAGAGGCATATTTTATGACTCCGGACTATTTGAAGATGATGTGGAGAAGGATTGATTTTCTTCGCTCTGTCCTGGAGATGGGCTACAACTTCGTTTTTACAGTAATTTCTTTTTCACTTGGAGCATATTTCTCACAAACTTACAAGTACTGAGCTATTGGCACTCAAATTTCTAAACCTTTATTTCTCCTCCTGGTTTTGTTATACATCCAATTGATATGCCTTATGAGTTGGTAATTTCGACCTCAATTTTTCTCAGCATAGCCCGTTTTTCTATAATTTGACTTGGTTCTTCACTTTGCTGTTTTCATTATTGGAAAAGAAAAACAGAGAAAAAGGTTACTCATAGAGCAGCATAGCAATGAGCAGCTAGGTTAGCTTAATATTTGTTCTGCTCCTCTTTTTTTCTGGTCTATGTCCTTTTTCGGTTTTCTTTTGGGCTTGTTTCACAATTACTTCCCAGGTAAAGACATTTATTTAACATCTTAGACATTTTTTTTTTTAGCTCCAACACCTATGCCCTTTGATATAGGCACATACATCTTTAGGTAGACTAGTTGCTTATTGAATCTTAAAAACCAAAGTAACAAATTCTAGAAAACTATGCATTTGTATTCACGTGCATTGGCCTCCATTTCCGTGGTACTTGAAATTGAGAAATGTTTGTTTTGGTTTTATAAAGGAAACTAGAAAGTTTAGTATCTGGTTGTGGCATTTCTCCCTGTGAAAGTACTATATGATTATTATAAATTGCATAGGATTATTATAAATTGCATTGTTGCACCCCTAAACTATTTAGTTTTTGCATAATGGACCTAAAATTTAAATTTTGGCAAAATTGCACCCTGAGCTTTAAAATTAGTTGCAATTGAAGTCCAATAATAGACGACGTTATCAAATTGACAGTTAAAAACACGAGATTTACATGTGACATGGTTTGAAAAATGACAATCTTTGCCTTTCATGTGTGAATCTCGTGTCTTAAACCGTCAATTTAATTATATTTGTTAGCTATTGTACCTCAATTGCAATTGATATAAAGTTCATGGTACAATTTGTCATAATTGAAAGTTCAGGGTGCATTATGCAGAAGACGTATAATTTTGGGTGCAACGGTGCAATTTACTCTTATTTTTATCTACATGCATATACCTACTTAGATTGAAACGGTGATACCAGTTTCTTGTTTTTGTGGACTGTTCTTGTCTTTTTTCACTGTTGATTCTAAATTTAGTTTGTTATTACAGTGGGAAATATGTGAAATGAAATTAAGCAACATTATAGTTATGGCCCTACAGCCTGTAGGGGCAAGGATTTACTCTTGTACTTTGGAAAAGGAAATACAAAATAGATTTGACTCTGTGATCTAACCCAATGATAATTGCTTGTCCATACTATTTCATTTGTTGATTCAGTCGCAACTTGTTTGGGATATCAGTGTAATGTGAAAAAGCATGCCAGCTCTGCCTATAGGAAAGCTATCTACAAACTTCCGCACTATAATCTACATTACGTTTCCTGTACAAACTGTTACCCCTTTGCTCTATTTATCTTTATATTCCATCTTATCTGAATGCCCCTATATATGTGTGTGTGTGCATATATATATTATTTTTTTATTTCAGGATGCTGATATCATGTGGTTCAGGGATCCATTTCCTCAGTTTTACGTGCATGCAGATTTCCAGATCGCATGTGACCATTTCTTCGGTAGCTCTTATAATATACATAACAAGGCCAATGGAGGATTTTCCTATGTCAAGTCCAACAATATGACAATCAATTTCTACAAGTTTTGGTACTCTTCTCGGGAAACTTATCCCGGATACCATGATCAGGATGTTCTCAATATGATCAAGTTTGATCCTTTCATCACGAGCTCTGGACTGAAGATTAGATTCTTGGATACCGCTTACTTTGGCGGGCTTTGCGAGCCTAGCAGAGATCTGAATCAAGTTTGTACAATGCATGCTAACTGCTGTTTTGGTTTGAGTAGCAAGCTTCATGACCTTAGAATTATGCTGGAGGACTGGAAACTTTTTGTGTCTTTGCCACCAAGTTGGAAGAGATCCCCGGACATATCCTGGAGGGTTCCTGAAAATTGCAGGTAAATGAGCACGTCTTGGCTCGATTAATTTCGTTATCATAGATTTACGTCTATTCTTCAGCTACTGTTATTCTGATCTCCTTTTTTTTTTTTTTTTTCCCTTTACGATTTGTGCAACTTCATTTCAGCCTTGATTCTCTTCAACGCTATGATTCCCCGCTAGAAAATTCGCATGCTTTGCACGATGGAGTAAACTCGTTTGACTTTTCAAGCTCACCATAATGAAAAACATCCTGTGTGGTGTTGATGAGCTTGTTTGTCGCTGTCTACCCAAGTCCACCAAAAACGAGGGATGAGCTCTCTGAAGTGTTAATAGAATTCTTGAAAAGGGAAATTGATGTCATTTGGAAGAGAAAACGCCTTTAGGACCAAAAGAGAAAGCCTTTGCTTACGTAAATGACAGAATTAACGCTTCTTTTGGAGTACCATCATCGAGGCTGAACTTTCCTTCGAGGACATTGGTAACGTGCTAAGATAGCTTTTTGTAAATCAAGTACGCTGACCAAGATAACATGAACATTTTTTTTTCCTCCTGGAATTTGTTGTTTAGAAAATGTTTTACTTGCAGTATTGTAACTTCATGTACTTGAAAAAGTAGCATTATTCTTCAGAAACATTGTGGAAGATTTTGGTTTCAATTTTTTAACTACTCTGTTTGGCACAAAAAAAAAAAAAAAAAAAAGCTCTCTAGATTTTCTTTTCAAATGTGGGATATTCTCTCTGTTCAATCTCTCTTTTGGGCGTTCTTTAGTTATTGTTGGGAGTTTAGGATACTTTTTCTAGTTCTCTAGTCATGAGAAATGCTAGTATTATTTTGACATGTTAGTAGAGTCTATTTGTCAATTTGTCAATCAGTGAATGCAGCAAATGACAAACAATACAATTTCCTACAAGTGTCCTCAACAACTTCATTAATGAGGTTTCCATCCATTTGCCCTTGCCCCTCGGCAATGTTGAACCTTTAGAATTTTGACTGCTTTTCCTTTTCCCTTTTTAAACAAGCAAAGAGCTTTAGTAACATGACAATAAATCTATTAAGTTTTATGTTTTTTAGGAAAAAATATAAAAAATCACTCCAAAGATGTTATCTTTATATTTATCCATTTAGTGGTATAAACTCAAAATTTATGCCACTCGGTATTATTTTTTTCTTCTTGAACAAAGATGACAAGACATCTCTAGTTTCGCTCTTCAGAGATGACTTTAATTGTTGAATATCAGTGGTATATCACTCAAAAAAAGTGTAACTTACCAATTTATCTTCCAATCTTGTATGCCCTTTAATATTCTGTGTGCCCGTTTGGGTGCCCCATTCATCTCATTTTTCATGAATGTCATTTTTCGATATGTGAAAAAAAGTCGTTGTTTTGGATATTTTTCTAATAAACGGTTGAAGTTTTGAAAAATTAGAAAAATGATTTTGTATAGGTAATAAATCATAATAAAATATTAGTAAATTGACTTAGCAACGGGACGAAAAAGTTTCATCCCACTTAAGAACGAAACCTTGAAGTTACTTTGCCGCTTTTATATATACTAATTTTGGTACGTGTGACTCACATATTGAGTTATAATTGAAATTTTTATAACAGTGAATACAAATAATAATATGTAAAAAAAAAAAAATAGAAAGATTCTATTTAGAAATTTTAAAAGACTACATTTAACGGTATCGGGCATATCTTAGCGAACATTAAACTCATGACTCTACTACAAGATGTAGAGTTTGAATTTCCACACCTATTTTTATTTTTTATTTTTTATTTTTTTTTAAAGAGGATATGTTATTAGTACTTTAAATCAAAAGGTTTCATTTGACTATAAAAATTAATACATGAAGTATTATAAATTATAAGACCACAAATAATAAAAAAGTTGGAACTTAAAAAGAAAAAGAAAAAAAGAAAGCACATAAAACTCACTGAGATAACAATATCCTCATATTCACTCGTATATTTAGAATTTACGATTAGGATTTAAGATTTAACCTGCATGAAAAAAAAAAAAAAGAAGAAAAGAAAAAGAAAAGAAAAAAAAAAAAGAGAAAAAAGAAGGTGAGAGAGAGAGAGAGAGAGAGAGAGGCATCAAAATAGTGTGTAAAATATTACCAAAAGAAACAATATAATTCTTATCTACTCTTATATATTTAGTATTTAAAATTTGGATAAGATAAGGTTTATATTAAGATTTTAAGATTAGAATTACGATAAATACCAAAAAGGTAACATATGATAGTCCATAATCCCCCTTATTCATAACACATCATTTCTTTAATTTAAATGTTTGGAAAGAAAAGAAAAATAGACGAACAAAATGATACATAAAAAAGAAGAAAAAAAAAAAAAAAAAAAGAGACAAACAACTAAAAAACAAAAAGAAAGGGACCAAAACGAATCGTTTCGGACGACTACAAAATGAAAAGTTAGGTAAGGATAGGATCTTTTATAAATATGATTTAAGATTTAAGATGTGGCCTCTACAAATTTTTACCTTAATCATCATTCTGCCTCACGTCGATCATATCTAGTATCT
This sequence comes from Morus alba, assembly GCA_012066045.3. Taxonomy (NCBI): domain Eukaryota; kingdom Viridiplantae; phylum Streptophyta; class Magnoliopsida; order Rosales; family Moraceae; genus Morus; species Morus alba. The sequence goes on from CP050237.2 coordinate 11,706,230, forward strand.
ACAACATGGGAAAAAGTAAGAAAAATATAGACTTTTGTTCCCACCAAGGATTAAGGGAATTTTTCACTTCATCAAGGATTAAAGATGACAAGAATCGTCCTTCCATTATAACTCGACATTGATATTCAAGAAATGATAATAAAAATAAGAGAAAGAAAACCCATTGTTGCGTATATCCGCTACAACAGACTCACTTAACATATTTTTTTTGCGTATATCCGCTACAACAGACTCACTTAACATATTTACGCCCCAGCCTCATCAGAAATCTTTCTATCGCTAGAAGACAAAGAATGATATACAAAACAATAATGACTATAGCCCTACTCACATGAATATATTAAGAATTAACACTATAGTACTGACGTCAAGAGTCCAATGGGCTACGGCTTACAAGAATACCTTCATCCCAGTTCTCAACACACCTGCAGAAGAGGGGATTCCATTAAAAAAAAAAGCAGCAGCAAATCATGCAACTGGAACACAGGATTAGGGCATGTTTACAGAGGATTCAGAGTGAAAGTTTTATGTCACAATAGATTATCGACTCAGGTGTCAAGAATCAAAATTGGAACCATTACAAATCCCATTTAATACGTACAACCGAAACCAGAATGAACTGTTGCAAAAATACACTTGGTAATATTGTACTTTCATTTTTTTTTAAAAAAAAATTGTATTTACTATAATTATGTTAATAGCAATTAAGATAATTACTGTAAAGAAAATTAATCAAAATGGATTATAGTAGTTTTCAGGAAATTAAAATTAGTACTAAGAATTTATTGTTATTGTTGCTGTTCTTGTTATTGTTAATATTATTATTATTACCATTATTATTATTGATTTATCTAATGATATGTAATCATCAGATGAGATCACCAAAGAAAGTTGAGAAAGCAAAAAAAATAAATTTTAACATGCAAAAATTTCAGAAAAGCATTACCCCTATAAGCATGGTGATTATACACTACTGAAAGCAAAGATCTATATATGTCATGTTCAAATATGATCGTCCACAAAACAATTAGGTAAATAATGTCCACAACATTACAGCTATGTTATTGAAGCATAGCTGAAATTAAAATGCATGCATGTATTTCGTATCAGAAATTTATCCAGTAACTAAGGCCACACAATTGAGACAAATAAATAGAGGACTTCTGAGTGAAGACAAGGACATTGCTAGTATCACAAGGACTAAATGGACTCTACATCTCATGGAAAGCCTCTGGCGATTCAACTATGGAAATTAATCTTCAATAGATAAGATTTAATATCCAGGTAAAAAGTCGAGGTGAGCCGCTATCAAGCAAGACCAAGGTCCGAGAAATCACCAGTGAGTTGGAAAAACAAAAACACACATAACAGAGTGAACTGACCTTCTCCCATCAACATCAATACAAATGAACTCGCCATGTCGCCATCCATTTTGGAAATAACCAAAAAAGATATCACCAGACTTGGAATAAAGCGACCTTCGCCATTTGCCTTTCCCTTCCAGAAGTTTGCAAACCATCGATCTCCAGTGTGAAAGTAAAACCAACCCTACATGACCCAAAGAGATGGTTTACGGATAAAAGACAATTCCTTAGGGGATAGTTTCTAGTATCCACTTATATAGGGGTTAGCTGTACAGTCCGAAGGAAAATACGACATCATCAGCCATGAATATTATAAACACAAAGACACTGCAGGTTTTGGCCTCAAAGACAAGTACACGACATGATGATTTTAGCCTCAAGAAGTGGACACCCAAAAACCACTTCTACTGCCCTCCCATCCAAATAACAAATAATTTTCATAAATCAATTAATGAAAGATGTTGCAAAACCATAAAAAGGAAACACAACTGAAAAAATGCTAATTAATCTTCCATTATTGGTAGGAAAAGAAAGTGTCCACTCATTGAGAGAATAGGCTTTTACTAAAATTTCATTTCTTATGTTTACAAGTGCGTGCGTGTGTTATTTTGGATGGAACTCTCTCTCTGTTTTTTTTTTTTTTGTTTTGTTTTGTTTTGTTTTTTTCTTTTTTGTTTTTTTCTTTTTTTTTCATTTCTCATGTATAGTGTGTGTGTGTGTCAAAGAAGCTATATCTATGAACACAAGTCACATTGAATGAAAGAGACAAACCTTGCCATGCATAACATCATCTCTCCATGACCCCTGGAACACATCGCCATTACTGAAGTAGAATGTACCCGAACCTGATTTCTTGCCATATCTCCACATTCCGTCATATATACTTCCATCTCCAAGAACCAAACGACCCTGTATAAATCTCATAGTTGCCTTATTATTCTTTAGATCAATTTCAGGAAAAAAACCATGCTGTAATTTAGTTTAACTGAGTTTTTTAAAGTTATCGGCAATAAGTACCTTTCCTTCAGGAAGACCTCCTTGGCATCGTCCTTTGTAAATTCCTCCTCTATATTTCATCTCCACTATAGGACTCCACCGCTTTGGAGAATCTCGTTCAGCTTCCTGCAATTATACCAGACAATTAAAACTAATGTTCAACTTCTGAAAAGTACAAGAACAAGTCAACTGCAATACAAAAATAGATGAGAACATAATGTTTTATTATAATACATTGTCTGGAAGGTAAAATGAACCTTTTCTGTTTTTTTTTTTTTCAGACATTGGACGGTCATTTTGAAAAATTTTATTTGTTCAATCAATGTTGTAGGTTTCAAAGTCGAATTATTGAATCAAGTGGTCACAGCTTTGTGCAAAAAATGTTCCAGACTCGAGAAAAAGAGAATGAAAAATGGGCAGTCATCCACTACAAGCCCGGCCCTCCTTTTCTTTCTCCTTAATCTAAACCTGGATCATTTACATCATATATTGCAGGCTTGCAGCTATATAGTCTGATTTATGGAAACTATATCACAAAAAACTATCACGATCTTGTGATCAAGCTTTAGAACGCATGGTTATAACATAAAAGAATTTGCATGTGCAAGGGGGATTGATGATTGAAAAACTTGTTTGGTATCAGCACACTCTGGATTAAATATCATATAAAAAAAAAAAAAAAAAAAAGACAAGGAAAAATCCAACTTGGCTGTCAGACGTATAAACTACACATAAATTGAAATAAAACTAGGCAGGTCACTGCTCAAAACAACGAACTTTAAGAAATCAGCATACCATCTAAAATCAATAAAGAACAAAAGTTAGAAGTAGCATAATACCAGCATAGATGCCGCACGAACAGAAAGAAGTCCTTCCCTTTTAGGGGATTCGTTAGAGTTTCCTTTTAGCAGTGCTGAGGCCGTATTATAAAAATCCCTAACTGCTTCAAGTCCTGTGTCAGTCAACTCATTCCAAGAAGGTGTACTCAAATTGACACTTGATTTTAATTCAACAACATCCTCGGTCTTCAGTGTTGGGTGCTGTGTTGAAGATGAGATATTGATTCTATCTTTCAACTCTTGTGAAGGCCTCACACCAACTGGAAGGCAAAAGATGCTTAGTTTATCAAGAGTTGAAGTGGCTTCAGCTTCAGCAGCCCTTTCTTTAGCCCACTCCTGTGCAATCTGATAACCCAGACCCAAGTTCCAACCAACAAGTTCCTCTCTTTGAAAAGCAGAAGTTTCTTGATAAAAAATTTTTAACCACAATTAGATCCAATGAAAGGAAAAATTCTTTTACTTTTAAATGGCAGTACACTTAGGCACACCAAACCCTAAACTGAATATTCATGTTCTAAATAGTAGAAAAACTTAGTAGCTACCTTCAGTGCTGGGATTGTGAAAACTGGAAGAGTCAGTAGCAGCGTCAAAGAATTCAGCCTCACTTGATTCAAATTCACTAACACAACATATTCCAGACATCAACAAATATTAGACTTGAATACAATTTGGATAGCACGTAAAGTTCAGTAAAATAAGATTTAAAGCAAAAATAAGTAGCTAAACCTTGAATCATGGAATTCATTGTAGTTGTTCAAAATCATCTGAAATTTTTCAGAGTACTTGTCCGAACCTTCAGCAATGACATCAACATCATTTGTATTTCTAATCACTTCAGTAGTAAGTCCCCCCTCAAGCACACTACTCTCCTTAGTTTCACTTGATTGAAGATGGGATCTCCTCAAAAATCTGAATATGAACGGAAAATGCTGAGCCAACCTGGTTAATATGCTACTCTTTTGCGATACCTGTTGTCCAGTAGAACTGGTAATTCCATAAAATACATATCAGAAAATAAAATAAATACATAAACTAGTCAAAATTTATTTTATAGCCAGAAGCACACAAGCAGAACATACCACTTACTAAAACACAACATATTTTCTAAAGAAAAACCTATAACTGGTATCACAACAGATGCAGCAAAAATGGGAAAAGGGAAGGAAATGGAGCAAACATAGAGGAGAGAAATAAAAGTAGGGGCACTGAGAGAGGAGAGAGGGGAGCATTGATGAAGAAAAATTGGGAGGAGAAAACATAAAATTAAGGAGTTTAGAGTAATTTTTCAGCACCTAAAACTCAAATTCAAATGCATAAAAAAATCTATTTAGAGTCAAGTTTTTAACAACTTTTCAAAACCAAAAACTGAAATTTGAATACGTAGAAAGATCTAATCATTACGAGTCATTTGTTAGAAAGCAACTGAAACTGACATAACACGTAATTTTTTAAAACACTTCCAAACAGCCCATAAGCTTTTACAAGCATATGCACCTTTCAAGTTAAATAAAAACACAGTGAACAAGAAACGGTCAATAACTAATCTTTGTTTTCAACCGGGATAATTATGTATTACAATTTCAAGACAAATGTGTTTCAATGAACTGGTTTCTAGAGATCTCCAGCTCTAAATAATTAAGGGTTTTTTTTTTTCAGAAATGCTCAAACATCCAAAAAGATGAGAGAAAATGCTTTATTGATATATTATTTCTTTTATTCTATTAGGGAACTAGCAACATGGCCTCTTAGAGAAATGGTTCGGACTTTCTCAGTTTATGAGGTTTCACCTTTCCATAAGTTTTCTTATCCTGAACAAGAATCTTACCCTACAACAAGAACTGTCGTTACAAGCAGGTTGGGCTCCAGACTGGGTTCATGAATGGTAGCTAATAAGATTTCCTTTGTATATTCTGTAGTTTGACGGAAAGTACGCAAAAAAACATCTAAATCCCCTTTGTTTATGACATCCGAACTTGCAAGAGTGCAAATAATTATACCATCCAAGTCCTACACAACGAAAAAAAATTAAATGAGCTTAAGAAAATAAGATACTTAAAACATTGGTCAAAACACCATAATGATAAACGTTGAGGGCATTAATGCATAATATTGGAAGCTATATGAGTATAAAATGATGAGCCAGCAATCAATGATGAAGACATTACAAAATCAAAGAAAACACGTCACACAAAGAAATTATGAAAGTAAAGTGGTCTAAAACTAAAAAGGAAACAAAACGCTATGTGACCCAGATCAGTACAAATTACCAACAAAGAAATTCAAAGAGTGCATTTTCATCAATTCGAGAGCTTTTAGACACCCACCATGGGAAGGGTTTTTTTTCCCTCCCTTTTTTTATAAGAAAAAATCCTTTGACTGATGATTTAATCAGTTACAAGGAGAAAAGGAAGAGATATCCTTGGGAAAATACATGTGTTGAAACGCAAAACAGGGTAATATTGAAATAAATAATTCCATTGAAAACAATGAAATTTTTTAAATGAGAGAAGAACCAATAAGAAGAAAATGAAGTAGAAACGTATAATGTCAATGACAACGGATACAACTCAATTAAATAGCACTATACATCTGCTGCATATGAACCGAAGTTAAAAATAAGAGGAATTCAAGAAAAGAAGAAAATGAAGTAGGAAAGTACACAACGCCATGACAACAAGTACAACTCAATTAACATGGTAACACACATCTTGTACGTTAACCCAAGTCAATCACACCTTGAGAGCAACATTGAGGAAAAGGCAATTGGTATATGAACTGAAGTTGAAAATAAGAGGAGTTCTATAAAAGAATACGAAGAAGGAAGGTATACAAGACCATGACAGCTGATAAAACTCAAATAACATAGTAATATACATCTTCTGCACTATGATCCCCAGTTGATCATACCTTGACAGCAACATTGAGGAAAGGGCAATCGTACACAGTCTGTAAAATTGAAGTTTTCATGTTGTAACCAGCACCAAAACCAATTTTTGCCTCTTTAAATCTTTCCAGAATCTGCACATGGTTGCACTTGCCATAAAAAGGGCCAGGAATAAAAGAAGGAAAAGAAGTAACAATACGAAAATTTGGGGAAGGGTGGGAGTTAATGTTAATTACTTGCGCCTATAAATTTCAGAAGAATAACCTCATGACTAATAAGTAAAAATAAATAACCTCAAAATTAACCAAATAAGGTTTAATTTCAAATTTGGCCTCAACGAATAGAAGTTATCTCATTTTGCTCCCTACAAATAAAAATGGAACAAAACTTCCCCCAAGCCTATCATAAGTTGCAAAATTCATACTTCTATCATTGAGGCATCAATTTTTTAGACACTTTTAATCATGTGTGGGTTACATGAATGGTTGGTGCAAGGCAATTCTTTAATGGTTTTAATCACATATGGGTCACCCAACGAGCAAACTTAATTGAAACTGTTAAAAAAATTGATGCCACAATAACGGAAGTACATGAGGTGCAACTTATGATAAGTTGGGCCTTGGGTGAGGACTGCACTATATTGAGTTCTAGGAGGCAAAGTGAGATAACCCATAATCTTCAGCGACCAATTTCAAAATAACCCTTATTATAATGAATATGATATTCAATAAAGTTTTTCTTATTTAAAAAAAAATAATAATAAGGAATATGATATAATGTAGAATAACCTAACAAGGAAAAATGAAATTATTAGATAAGAACAAGTAATCAACTGCAAAAAGAAGAGATGATTGTGGACACTTACATGAAAAACTTCTGAGATTTCAATATCCTTCACATCATTACATGATGCACCAGTAAGTCTTCTGTGCATATCCTGAGAGTTATTAGTAATAATCAAGTTGAGTGATGGTATCACGACCTTGAGAAGTCAGAAAGATTGTATAGAAGTAAACTTACAGATTTAAGAACAGATACAGCAGTAACGGCCATCACCACAGCATTATTTGCAGTCTTTACAGCCTCATCTAGAGTGACCAAGTCCTTTTTCAGTAGCTTGTTGGTGTCAAGATCTGCAGATATAAAACAGCAATTAGCAGTTCGACTAGCAAGAAAAACTCAACAGAAACCCATATTTGTTTGTAATTGATGCCAAAAGAAAGGGGCAAGTAGTAATGCGAAGGAAAAATGACAGAATTCTCATGAAAACAAAATTTGCATTTCCATCCTGAAATTTTTCACTTGTTAGCATCCATTAGCTTCAAGAATATATGAACATTTCATCATCCACAGCAATTCGTTTAGGCTTTCCTATAATACTTTTTTTTCCCCCATTTTGTCAGTTTTGATGTCTGATTGAGTCAATTATGAAAATCCTTCCAAGTAGCCGGAAGCAAGCAATTAAAATATATCACATTCTTGTTATCGGCATCAACTCAAATTATAAGAAAACTAACAAAAGATAATGGGAATACCCACATATAGCATCCTTCACTGCTGCTATACTAGGCAAATCTTGAAACATGCATATTCAGGTGTTGCTCTATCAGACTATCACCATGTTAAACAGAAAGGAAGAAATGTAGAGGCATATAAAATGGAAGGTGCTCGCTCTTTTCTTCAGTTCTTTGGTTGATGGAAATAAAAGAGGAAGGAGAAATTCATAGAAGTTATTTAACTATTATGTTTGTTACTGTGTTTTTTCTTAAGAACAGTTTGCCATCTTCTTTTCTCTGCCTTTTCCTATTAATAAAGTCAGTTTCTTGTATATTAAAGAACAATGTGTGTATTATTCTACTATTATATTTTATTCATCTTTCCAAATTCCTGGTGAAAGAGTTCAGAAAGAATAAACATGTCATTCCTCCACCTTGTTTAGTTTAAGGATAAGAAAATGGCAGGCCTAGCAATTATGATGCTGTGCCCCCTCCGTTTTTCTCAATTTTTCTCTCAAGAAACAGAAGTTCAAACACACTACTCACCGATAAATAAATTAGTATGCTCCTTAAGTTTTTCCATCAGATCTTTGACCTACGAACAAACATAGAAAATGTTAAAATATTCAAGTCCATTTCCAAGTGCTAACTCTAATATTCCAATATCACCTCCATAAGTCAATATTGAAAGAAAAAGAATGTTATTCACAAATCAGAGTAATCAGTTCAATATCTCATTAAGTAACAGCAGAAATCCCAAATCGTACTGCACACTTACCTCATCCCGACGCCTATGTCCTTCAAAGCTGAATGGCTTCAAGATAATAGCAACAGTAAACCCATTTGCAGATCTTATAGTCTTAAGAATATTGATGGCTGGAATATAATCCATGCCATAACCTGCACTTGCCACCTAGAGAAAAAGAAACAGACAAATAGAATTTCCAGTGAGTTTAATGTAGGAAACAAATTAGAGAAATGTAGCAGCAAAAGTCATTTATCATATTTATATCTTTTTATCATATATATATATATATATATATATATATATATATATAGTTTAATCAAAAGGATGAACCAATGTTTTGCCACAAGAATATGACAACAAAAAGGCATGGAAGAGAATGCTATTGATAAGGAAGCATTAAAAAACATGACACAATAAAAATGAAATCAATCCATTGCATAGGTTAAAATTTTCAAACCACATTTAGTATTGACAGATAGAGACAAGTGAGGAATTCTCAGAACAACACCCATGTTTTTAATGTTAAGACATTTTAATTCATCATACTGAATTGTTTTATCAGTAAAGGTTAAACTGTAAACAAGTAAACCTCATATTCGTATGCATAACGGTGAGAAGAGGACAGTATCACGGTTGTTTACTCTAACACATTCGCATAACATATAAAAGTACTTTCTAAAAGAGTACACACACACACACACACACACACACACACACACACACACACACACACACACATATATTCAGTGTTAAGAACGTAAAACATACAAAAAAATGAAGCCAACAAGCTTCAGTATAAGCAATACAAAGTTATATTAGCACCATCCAAAATAATACAAGAGTAATGGGTAAGAAATGTACAAACAAGGATAATAGTCTTTGAAGCTGATGTTAAAGATTGTTGAGCTTCAAAAGTTCTGGGATTTGGATCTGCAATAGAAAACGAACAAAGAGAGAAATAGCTAAGTAGAAGTTTTAGATTTGGCTCAAGAAAATAAAAATTCTTCTCCTTTTTGTTTCTAAAGAAAGAACAGAAACAGAAATAACTCTATAGATACCACAATGAACATACTCCGACATTCTTATTGTCATAATTTGCTAATGATACTAGAGGTCATAAAATTGAAAGTAAAGACATTCTACGCAATGTTTACATAAAAGTAAAGCTGAAGAAGTATTAAACCTTTTCCAAGGACCCTTTGCTGCAATTGCAACTTCTGTGAGTCCTTACTAACAATATTCCTGCAAGAAAAAAAAACCACACACACAAAAACTAGATTCAGCGCTCGCACTTCAATGGTGAGTATAATATCGAAAACCAGAAAACAAGAACAATGGTTTACCAGTATCTCAGAGACGACGACTGAAACGGCGATTCGAGACAGAAATTGAGAACCGCATCTTTTCGACTACCAATGCCAATCACCTCGAGGAACTCGGAATCCCTCCAAAAGTCGCCACAATTCACTTCGCTTTCCGCTTCGCGGAAACGATTTGACGGAGAATTCTTCGCCGAAGTAGCAGCGATTCGAAGATGGCGCTTCGAGCCGCCAAAATTCCATCCAACGCTGAAGTTTCTGCGGTGAAACGAGCATTTGTTGAAGACGACGGTGAAGTTGTAAGAGCAAGGGCACGAGGCCAGCCTCGACCATGAACGGAAGCTCGTAAACACAGGGAGCTCCATGGAATTGCAGAAGAGTTAATATTGAAAATGGAGGGTTTCGAAGCATTTGTGAGGAGAAGTGAACTATGCAAAATCAGTTGCTAAAACTTTTTTTTTTTATAATTGTTTTGTCTAGTTGTTGTCTGGTAGGATATGACTAAGATTATTTGATCATCCGGGTTACTATAAGCAACCTTGGTCTACATTGA